>PVKP010036992.1:0-22801 GCA_004027715.1 Plecturocebus donacophilus | reverse complement strand
TGTACCTGAATCCACTGCACTCAGGCAAACTCATTGCTCTCTGAGTGTGCCAGATTCCCGCCAGTCCATCTCTGCCCCTGCTCCCCACGTTCATGCTGCTCCCCTTGCATGGACTGCTTGTCCCTCCTTGCACCTTTTCTTTGAAATGCAGATAAAGGCCGGCCACAGTGGCTCACACCTGTAATCCCAGCACTTTGGGAGGCTGAGGAGAGCAGATAATCTGAGGTCAGGAGTTTGAGACCAGCCTGACCAACGTGGAGAAACCCTGTCTCTACTAAAAATACAAAATTAGCCAGGTGTGGGGGTACGTGCCTGTAATCCCAACTACTCGGGAGGGTGAGGCAGAAGAATCGCTTGAGCCCAGAAGGCAAAGGTTGCAGTGAGCCTAAATCAGGCCATTGCACTACAGCCTGGGCAACAAGAGTGAAATTTCATCTCAAAAAAAAAAAAAACAAGGAATGTGGATAAAGTCCCCTCTCCTCCTCTCCTATCCCGTTGGCTATTTAATGTACCCCACCTTGCTTTGTCATTAGTCACCTGTGTATGCAGCCAGCAGCGCCTGCCTGGGCTCTGTAGAAGACGTTCAGAAACGCGGTAATGACTGCATGTATAAAAGCACACATTTCAAAGGCATTTCCATTTAGAAATGCCTTTGAAGCCAACTGGAATTCAACTCATAACAATTTCCTCCCATGAAATTTTGGAATATCAATAGCCAGACTGAAATTATCAAACTTTGAGCTTGTGTATTGCTCTTTGTGTGTGTGTGTGCGTGTGTGTGTGTGTGTGTGTGTGTGTGTGTGTGTTTAGGGAGCTGAATTTAGTGGTTTAGCTTCACTTTATTCAGCTCCAAGTGGGAAATAATTATCTTCACTTCTTTCTCCTGCTACTCTCAGCTGATAAGCTCTTCATCAGACCACACTGATTGCTCAGGCAACAAAAATCGTACTGGAATTTAGAAAAGATAATTGAAGAGAAGATAAGCCTGACAATTGTTGACCAGTTTCCTCTCTTATTAACTTTTCTCCCAGATTCTCTGCGTAGTTTAATCTTCTGTATTTCGTGTGACTTTCTGCTCAAGCAGCTTAGCCTGTAATTTCATCCAGAGCCTTCCAGTGCGTTCCTAGAACCACTTGAAGGCACTGGGAAACCTCAGAGGGTTTCTGTTGCTGTTTACAGGTGTTGTTTAGCCTGTAACAAAATATGCCGAAGAAAGTCATCTTCCCAGAGCCCCCTGGCAGCTGAGGGGTGCTCTGGCTATGTTGACAGTAAAGGACATTGAGGAAGAGGGCTCTGTTTAAGCTCTAAACTTGACTGTTTAGATTCCAGGCGTTGTTGATAAGTTATACCTAAACCTGTACTTGGACAAGGACCAAAAGATTATGCATCAGTACCATACCCAAGATATTTGGGGATTCTGTCAAATTGAAGATTGGCCAGTGTCCATGTGCAATAATGTACCAAGAGAATATTGAATTGAAGCAATAAAACAGTAATATGTTGAATTCATGTTTTTGAAAAGGCTGTTAATTAATGTCCATTTTTCTGCCTACCGGGAAGAGTTTGAAGTTTTAAATCCAAAAATGAAGAAATTCATCCAGCTTGGAGACTTCCAGTCCCTTGGTTGTGCAGAAGGTTGCTAATGCTCTCAGGACAAGGCCTTCACCAAGAGAATACTTCCATGTAGAGTCCTCTCCATTTAGACTAAGGAAGCATGCTCTGTCATGCAGCCACAGCAGCCTTTGCAGCTGTCGAAGGCCGCAGGACTTGCATGGTAATCAGAAGACATAGAACTAAGACGGATGTCCAGTTACAGACGGCAGATGGGACACACACATCAGGCTTAGTGAGCAGCCAGTCCAGACAGAATCAGCATCGAAAGCCCTAGGAAGACTTCCTCAAACGGATGAAACTAATGATATTCCTAGTGTGTCTGAACATACTGAGAGAAGATCACACAACAGGGACACTGTTTAGGGTTTAAATAATGGTAAGCCCATGAGATGCTAAGCAAATGTAAAGAATAAAATCTCCAAGGGAAAGCAAAATGTTATTCAAGAAAGTAAAAGCATCCATCATACACTGTTTTATGTACCACTGGCAGTGTCATAGTTGTATAAATACTACCTATCTGTTGATGTATCCAAAATTACCTGAGTATTTTTGGAAGATGGAGGAGTAGGTGCTGAGTGTGTGTGGGAGAGGAGAGGCTGCGGTGAAGGTGGGAGAGAAGGAGAGAGTGCAATATTCATCTTCCAAATTGGAAATGCAATAGGTAATGCCTAAACATGAAATAGCAAATAGGATCATATTATTTAAACATACGGCAGTGCTTCTGGAAGAAAAGAGCAGGGGGAGGACTATTTGTTTGTATGTTTGTTTGTTTAAACAAGCAATATGGACGAAATTACAGGCTAAGCCTCTTTAGCAAAAAGACACCAAGATACAGAAGCTTAAATGAGATAGGTATAAGTTTCTCTTGTTTGATATGGTCCCAGGTGGAGTAATCTGGGTTGGAAGGTCATCTTTATGATCTTCAAAACATAGCTTCCACCTGTGGGACTGAGGCAGCCATTCTAGCTTTTGTCTTCCCAGCCAGAAGGAAGGAGGACTGCGTGAGGAGAGCACATGTGCATAACTGATAGGAACGTGCCCCAGAGGGGCCACACATCTGTTGGTCAGGATGTAGGCACACGGGCCACAGCTGCGAGGAAGGCTGGGAAGCATAGAGTCTAGCTGTTAGCCGTGTGCTCAGCTAAGACACCGGAGCCCTGATGTTAAAGAAGGCGAGGACTGATGCCAGTGCTCAACCAGCAGTCTCCGTCCCATCAGCTTTGCAGAATTATTTGATTCTTTCAACTAGGGGCATGTACAACCTCAGTACAAATGAAAGCTAAATATAACGCATGGTTCTTAAAGATCATCTTTTGAACAACTGAGAAAGTAATCAAAACCTAGACAGCAGGGTCCTGAAGCAGAATGCAAGCATCCCCAGAAGAGGCGGTGCGGATGGACCGGAGTGCAGAGAGTGCACACCTGTTTGGTGCCATGCCTCGGGTACCTCCAGGTCAGGATGCTCCCAGCAACTTTTCCAGGGTGGTTACACTGCACATGCTGCCAAGACGGGCGGGCATCCCTGCAAGCCTATTTAGAATAAATGGTTCCAGAAGAAGGTATAAAGCAGACCCAGAGGTGGGGGTTAGTGCCTAGGAGGTTTGTTGGGGAGTACTGTTGGGATCAACACCTGTGAGCGATGGGAAAGAGGCAGGATTGGGCAGGGAAGAAGGTGGGAGTTCTGGAGCTGCGATGGACCTTCAGAGGTGTTTGGCAAGGGGACCCAGTATTGGTCAGTCTTTCATGGGACTGCTCCAGGAGCTCCCAGCCTGGGGGTGTAATCTGAGGTGAAGTTGCTGTCTTCAGCCTGGGCAACTCTGGAGAGGCCTGACAGTGAGGCCGGCCCCAGCAGAACTCCGGGCAGCTCGGGAGCACATTTTTCATTCCTGAGATGTTGCATCACAGAGTCTACTATGCGTGGACCCAAGGAGCTGCCTCGGGGTCTCTGGGAAATAAGTCATTTGAATTTGAATTCTAGTGTGGTGGCTTTAACATTTCTCTTTCGGAGAAGTCCGATAGTGCTGCTGTCATTAGGATGATAGAGGCGCTGGGAGCTGCCAGGGGACCTGCAGGGAAGCTGCAGGAGTGCAGCAGTGTACCGTGGGACCGGCTAGGTTTTTACGCAGGGTGGCTTAGGACAGCTTTTGAAGATTAAAGGGAGAAGGACCTAAAATATAGGTAAACTAGGTGATAACTAATCTGCTTTCATCTGTGCCTCAGGGTGATTAGTCAGCATTTGTTGCTTAACAATGCTGTGATTTTTTCAAATATATATTTGGTCTTTGACCCCATTTCCTGACGTACAGCTCCTAAAATCCTTAGAATCTCCAAAGTGATAGTGTCTTTTTTGCTTAAGAGTTTACTGGTGGCTGGCAACCTCTACGTAGCTTTGGGTCAGGAAAGACCAAGGCAGCATTAGAGGGTTGGGGTACTCAGCCCATCACTCCCACCTCCAGGGACCAGAGAGGGTGGGAAGGTTGGTGACCACCAATGGCTAATGATATAGTCAATCCTCCCTACAGAATGGAGCCTCCATAAAACCCCAAAAGGGCAGGGTTTAGAGAGCTTCTGGGTAGCTGAACACATGGAGATTCCTAGAGGGTGGCACACCTTGGGGAGGGCACAGAAGCTCCCTGCCCTTCCCCCATACCTTGCCCTAAGCATCTCTTCACCTATTTCCTTTGTAAGACCCTTGATAATAAACCAGTAAACTTAAATTTCCCTGAGTTCTGTGAGCCATTCTAGCAAATCATTCAAACCCAAGAGGAAATCTTGGGAACCCCAGTTTGAAACTAGTTGGGCAGATGTTCCAGGGGACCCGACTTGCAACTGGCGTCTGAAGCGAGGATCAGTTTAGGGGACTGAGCCCTTAACCTGTGGGATCTGAGACCATTCCAGGTAGACAGCCTCATAATTTGTTTTTCCTTTTTTTTTTTTTTTTTTTTTTGAGACAGAATTTTACTCTGTCATTTAAGCTGGAGTGCAATGGCATAATCTCGGCTCACTACAACCTCTGCCTTCCAGGTTCAAGCGATTCTCCTGCCTCAGCCGTCTGACTAGTTGGAATGACAGGTGCACGCCATCACACCTGGCTAAGTTTTGTCTTTGTTAGTAGAGGCGGAGTTTCTCCGTGTTGGCTAGCTGGTCTCACACTCCTGGCCTCAAGCAATCCTCCTGTAGACTCTCAAGTATGAGCTGACCGGGTATTTCCTCAGCAAATATTTGTGTATATTTAATTGAAATGCTTTTGTGGCAAAAGTCAGCACTCAGAATTAACTCAGAATTGAATTGACTTAGACACCCAGCTGGTGTCCGCTGCTTGGTGTCTGGGGAAACCTCCTACTTTGGTCACCAAAGTCTTCTGTGTTCATTTTTTTTTTTTTTTGACATGAGAGCAGAGGAAAAACTGTGTGAGTGTGAGTATTTCACTCACTAACCCTAATCTTACATTTAGGCTCCAGAATGACCCAAGGCAAAGGTTTTAAATAGTCCTTCTCCATCTGCCCTAGAGGGTTTATTTGTTATCACAGGGGTCATTAGAAGGAAATTTTCAATGGAGAAATGAGTGATGCTAAGCATGTGGTTGGCTGAAGAGACTTGCACTGGCACCTCCTCCCTGGATCTGGCAAACCCAGCAGCCGACCACCTTTGGAGTAATAGAATTTCTCTCTATGGATAGAATTCTGTTTTATGGTCCCTACCTAATGGAGAGCAGCCTATGTCATCTCTGTCACCTATTCTGTTGTTAACATTTTGATGTGACCACAACAAAGTAAATTTTCCTGCAAGGTGCTTTTTGAAGTACCTAAAAAGACAAGAGAATGAGAGGAAGAGGTTACATGACTATTTCTGTACTTATCTGCCAATAAATGTTTGTGTGGATGAAGCAGAATTTGGTCTGAGACTTGCTTTCATTTAAACACAAGTCCTGGTGGGGTAGTGGGAGAGAAAGGACCTAGATCTTCACCTCCTTCTAACTGCTAGAGGCTACCAATATTTTTCAAAAGAGCCTGATAGTTGTGAATAGCTAAATAAGCTCAGAGATCAAGAAAGTGAATGATGCCTCATTTTACTGCTGTTTAAATGTTCCAATAATCTGAAAAGTAAAGATACCTGAAAAATTATAATTACCAACACATTGGTTTAGTGCAGTGATTGATCATAAAAACATAAATGACCCAGCTGTAGAAATTGGGAACATGATATATGATAATGACAGCAAGGCAAACCTCAGCTGATTATTTTAGATATTCACTTGCCACTTACATGGTGTCTGCTACTCGATTTGGCTTCAGGCAGACTCAGGGTCTAGAATAGTCTTTCATGCACCTGATGATCTGTGGTATGGCTGTATTATTTGTTCATTATGGACTTCTCCCCTTAATCCACATTTGTTTCTGGGCAAATGGCCAGAATGACCCAAGGCAAAGGTTTTAACTAGTCCCTATTTAAAGGAAGCTACATTCAGACTGCAAAGGCATCCTACTGAAGGGGCTACGGTGCTTAGACAATCTCTGTGCTTAACTCTTACGTTAAAGAGTTAATCTAGAAGATTCTAATGGCAGAACATACAGAAAGGTAAATTCAAAATCTAATCTTGCTTTGACTTATGTGGTTGAAAGTGGGGAGGTTCAGGAAATGCAGACAAAAATTATCCCATCTCAATATTAAATGCAAGAGAATTAAAAGGAGAGAAGAGAAACCATGATCAATATGATGGAAGTCTGACAACTTTGGAGTTAGACATGATTTTCCAATGTTCCCTCACACAAACCACTCAGGCCAGGCTTTGCTCTTCTTATCCCCAAGGGCTTGTCCACCAATTTACACCTTGGCTCTTAAAACCTAGGTTGCTCTTCTCTATTCACAAACTCTCACCACCCTTCAGCTATCCCGTCCTCATATATAAAATGCCTTCCCCAATCCTGTCGGCCAGTGTTGATCCCTTCATGTAAACTTTCTTCACTTTGCCACTTATGTATTTCGCAGTTTTTCTTCCAGAGATTTTAAGTCCCATGAACATTTACTGGGGAGGACCTTGTAGTCCTGTGGGAATATGGACAGTCCTCATCTGTTCATGGTTAGACATGATTAGTGAACAATCCAATACTGGGAAAACAAATGTGTAAATTGTGTAAATAGTGTAAAATACTGAAGTATTATTTGTTCATTATGGACTTCTCCCCTTAATCCACATTTGTTTCTGGGCAAATGGCCAGAATGACACAAGGCAAAGGTTTTAACTAGTCTCTATTTAAAGGAAGCTACATTCAGACTGCAAAGGCATCCTACTGAAGGGGCTACGGTGCTCAGAAAGGTACATGTCCTCGGGGTCTTGCCCTGACCCCAAGCACAAGCTCTTTCCCCTCCTGGGGTCCCTGCCAGGTCTCTGCTCAGACACGGTCTGCCTGGCAGCCGTCGGGCTGCGAGCTGGAGGGCAGGCAGGCAGTGGGTAGAAATCAGGGGAACTTTTCTCTTCAAAAAATGCTATTTGGAGGTAGAAATCAGCCTGTGCATCTTTCCTAAGGATTCAGGATGAGGATGTTGGGATTTGGGAAGATAGAAAGATCTAAGTCAAAAGCACCTGAATAAGGTAGAAATATCTTTATTCTGAAAGGAGGCTAAACATAGAGACATATCCCTCAAAACAGGAGAAAATAGAAGTTTTTATACTTGGTGAAAACAAGAAATGAAAGATGATGGAAAGATGAATGCAAATGATCTTCCAGCTTGCTCTTTTGAAGATGCTTGTCTAAAAATAAGGTCACGTGGATGAGAAATTACGTGTGTGGTGCTAACGGCAACCCTTTAAGGACCAGGAGATGTGGAGAAAAATGTATTCAGAGAGACTTTCCTCTGGAAACCATCGCTCACTGCCCTGCTGCCGAGGTCACAGAGAGCTGGAGTTGTGGTGCTGCAAAGCTGTTTACATACCAGGATACACACGAACGCGAGTGGGAGGTACTTGAGCCTGGAGTCTCCAAAGTCAAGACAATAAACACACCAACTTCCAGGGCTTTTAACAAGCACAATCGGGCCAAACAAATTCTCACTTTGGATGTAGATCCACAACATCTTGCAGCAGATGGAAACAGGACAGAGCAAGAGCTGGTTCAAACAGAAGTATTAAGTTTATCACAACCAAAACAGGCAATGGAGGGTTAAAGCCCAAAACATGCTTCAAACCTATCTGAACTGGTGTTAAAACTAAGCTAGCATTGAAGAGAGGAATAAAATTCAGGAGCAAGTTTCCAAAGAGACTCATAAGAACCCAGAGAGAGGAAAATCTTTTTCAGAAAATTCATAAAAGTTAATGAGTCGCCATTCTGATGTCATGGAGAGAACTTCAGTAATGTGACAAATAATGGAGTCAGTGTTAAATACATAGACTCTCAACTATGACCTGACCGGGTATTTCCTCAGCAAATATTTGGGTGTATTTAATTGAAATGCAGTTGTGGCAAAGGTCAACTCCCACAAAAAAAAAAAAATTGTTAAAATATTCTTCCTGGAAGTTGTCTCCCAAAGTGACTCACATCAAGTAGTCTGAATAAATATGATGAGACTTGGCACCCCTCTAAGGCGTCATCTGCTAAGAAGAAAATGCTTTCAAATCTCCTAGAACTCTTGGAAAACTTATAGGACCTTTGGCCTCATGCAAGCCCATTGTCTCTGTCCAACACACACCATCAGGCACAAAAGTTCTTCCTAAGTCACAAATGCAATCTGACTGGCTTCCTTCTTGCAAAGCAACCGCAGCCACTTGTCTTCGAGATTCATCTTCAAGGAAGACAGAAAAGTCTAGTTTTTAATCAGCAAAAAACCTCAAATTGAGTGAGAATTACTGCCTAGGCCCTGTTGAATGCAGACGAGAACCACTTTGAGATGATCATTAATTTTATGGAAGTGATATACACCAGAATGAGCTGCTAGCCTACTTTACAATCAATCAGTTAATCAACAACTCTGAGTGGGGCGTATATGCTTGGCGTTATCTGCAGTGCAGCCTTAGGTTACAGGAGAACAAAATGTCACTGTGTATTGCTTGAAAGTTCATGAAATTTTAACCATTGAGTTGAAATGATCAGGTAGAGAGCAGGAAATGTAGAATGACTTGAACAACTACTTCATGAAAGGAAAACATCCAGTGTGCATTTGTAATTCAGCATCTTTAAGTGTCTCTTTGGGTGGTGTTTCTTTACAGATAAGTCAAAGCATGATATCTTTGAGTAAATCTTTAAACTTAACAATCAAAGAAAAACACTTGGAAATAAATTTTGTCTTTAGTTTATGCACATTTATTTTACATATTTTCTCCTGAAATCATTATGCATTAACAGTTTTTGAAAATTCTCTCTATTAGCCTTTGTCAAGCCCGAATTCTAGTTTACCACACTTTGAAACAACTTTCCATACCCGAACTCAACTGGATCCCAGAGCCAGCCTATTTCACATATCAAATTGAAAGATTCCTTGCGTTAAGTGTCATTTCTGTTAGACTAGAAGATCTTGCAATTTACAATTTACAAGTTATTTTAAAGAAACAATTAAATTTTGAAATTTAACCCCTTTGTTGTTTTTGTTAGGACTATATTCCAGAATTGCACCTTGCAAAAATAACATTTGCTAGTGTTTTTTCACACATAAAACTATAAAAAACATACTAATGTCTAATACTCCCAGTACCTAGAGAACTTTGATAGCATGCTTTAAAAAATGTACTCCCTTGTATGACAAAAAATTTAAGAGGTACAGAAAGGTGTAGAATGAAAATTAATATTCTACTTCCTCAGACTCAACTGGCAATTGTCACTCTGATTATTAGCAGTTTCTTAGAGCTCTTTCAGGAAACGTTTTTCTTATATATCACAATATGTCTTGCACGCATGCACACACATATGGACATACATATTTTCAATTTTTTAATAGAGAAGATCATACAGTCAATACATACAGTGCATCATTTGGCTTATTTTCACGTAAGATGTCCTGAAGAACTTCCTGTGTTAGCACAAATAGACCAATTTCATTCTTTTTAACAGCTGCATACAAGGAAACACAGGAACAAGACATCCAATTCTGTCAGATGCTAAATATATCCAATATAGTCTACAGTATATCTCAACAGCTCTTTGTAAATAGGCATGTAAACTCCTTTTACAGCTTGACCTTTTTAAAGTAAGTTTATTAGTCAATTAAATTCTTAAAAGTGGAATTTGGCATTTGTTTTTTATTTTTTAAGGAAGGGATCTTGCTAAGTTGCCCAGGCTGGCCTTGAACTTCTAGGCTCAAGTGACCCTCCACTCTCAGCCTTCCAAGTAGCTTGGACTACAGGTGCAATCCAAAAGTGGAATTAAAAAAAAAAACTAAGTTTTCTAATTTATTCTAACCTTTTCTATTGCCTACAATGTAGAGGGTGAAGAAGCTTCCAGATTTCTTTCAGGTTAAGAAGGAAAAAAAACAAACATCAGTGACACCCCTCATGCTGGCCTGGCTGCTTTGATTAATTTCACATTCCAGTGTGGAGGTGTTCATCTTGAAGGTACACTTAAGAATGAGGTCCGCAGCAATGTTCTTCTCACTTGAGAATAATGCAAAATGAGCTGTCTAGTAGATAGCACCTCCCATGCAGTGAGCCACGGAGAGAATTCATTAAAAACATGGTCATTTAAAAATGATTGACACCTGGTCAAGTCTTGGCGATTAAGTCACACTGTCAAGAGTGTTCTCAGTCACGCTGAACATGTGAGTGCCGTTGAAGGCAGCCCACTTCCAGCCTCTCTGAAGGAAGGTCTATGTGAAGCCATTGGACCTGGACATCAGCTGTCATCAGGGAAGTAGATTTCCTGGGAGAGAATAACTCCCCCTGTATAGCATCTAAGTGGTCCCTAAGTCATGTATAGTTTTACAAGACCTACAAGTTGTAGAATAGAAGCCAATTTTTAGAATCTTGCTTTCATTAAATACAGAATGTTCATCCTACTGGGAAAAACTCAATTCCTTTACTGGTGTTAACAGCCATACCAAACCTTCTGTATATCAGCACGGCATGACAGATTCAAATTATGCCTTAAGTCACTAGGGCTGGGGAAACATTGAAGGGGACTGTGTCCTTAAAAAGAACAAAATCGCTGATGTAAGTCTGAATAGAAATTTAATTTTAGGGAAAAGAGAAACTCCAGGCAAAGCTAGATTTGCCCCATTAATCAGGGAAGACAATTTTCCACAAAGCCAGATCCTTTGGCGACATTCCTAAGAGAAGCAGGCCACAGAGCCCACTTTACCTTTGCCATCACCCTGCCCCCCTTGCTCTGTACCCACACGGGGTCCAGGAGGAAAGGCCCCACACCCACTGAGGCTGACCTGGGCTGTTTGTGAGCACAACTGCACTCCCATAGGTAACTGCTTTTAGGATTTTTTTCTCTGGGAGTTTGAGAAAACTAACACTCCTCAAGATCCTTGAATTTAATCACAGATAGGAAATATCATTCCATAGGTGTACTGTATTAGTAAATTAATAGACCTTGGGTGCGTTAAAAAAGCATGCAAAAAATACAGCCAATAATATATTTCTGCTCCTGAAATTTTTCCACTGAAAATTAGATACTGACCTTGAATAACAAATGGGAATTTTAAGAAAACAAATGGAAAACTGCAGAAAGAAATGGAGATATGTATGAAGCAACATGGATTGAACTGCTTTGATTACATGTGCTTCCCATTTCATTCATTCATCCTTTTAACAACTATTTTTGAGCATCCATGCACCAGATAGAAGAATACAAAGATTTTACATGTGAATAGTTCAGATGATGGTTTGAATTTAAAGTGGCTTTATTGCGGCAACTGGAGTCCACCAGCGGGCTAAGAGGACCGAGCAAATACCGGGCAGATGCTAAGACAAAGAAGCCAAGTTCAGTTTTAAAATGTAGTATAAAAATGAGTATTTATAGAATCTGAAAAAAAAGACTCTTTGTTATAAGAATACATTTTTTCCCAAATCCGAGAAATATTTATAAAATTAATTATATATTTGGTGCATATGCCTCATTAAATATCAAAAATTATTTTTTAAAAATGCAAATCATGTTCTCTGACTACCAGGCAGAGAGAGGGAGAAAATATCTAAAAATTAAAAATAAATAAAAGGAACCAAGGCACATATAACTCTGAACCTCTGGGTCAAACCTTACCTGAAGTCAGTACAATTTTGGACTTCTTGGTTATTTCAGCCAGAAACTGTTTATCCCTCCTTTTTTAAAACCAAGTTTTAATACTTGCAACAAAAACATTCCGATATCAGCATCTGAAAATACGCAGCCTAATTATAAATAAAGTGCGAAAAAAGAATGCATTTTCAGACCAAGTGTAGCTCTCATACAAACTTTCTCAGGCATACTTAAGGATGAGCAATGGCAGGATCTGAAACATAGTGAGTTGAACCCAGGAGAATGACAAAGGGAAGTTCCTGAATGCAGCTGTGCAGCAAATCCAGGAAACGATCGATCTTGGAGAGCTAGGTGTCCAGGAGGGAAATATCCTGTAAAAGGAGATTCCATGCATTTGATAGTATTCTTTGGAAAACGGAAAAGAGTTAAAGATGCAGTAGAGCCAACAACGCCAGAAAAAAACGAGCAGTTAGAAGCTCCAGGAGGAACAGGGAAAGGAAACAGAAGCAAGCACATTTCTTGGATCTGCAGTGAGTGCTGTTTACATGGTCATAGTCACAAAACACTTTATTGAGTTTTGGGTCTCTAGAATCAAAGCGTTAACACGGCACAGATGAATTTGCCATTTTGGAGCAGAAGTAACGTCAGCCTTGACAAAGATGAAGTTGTCAGGTACAACACAAACCACAACATGGGAAGTAAAAAGGGAAAATGTTCCCTAGTGTCCTTTTGTTAGTAATTGACAGAAAAAGAAATAAAGGAGAACAACCAATGAAGGTAAAATAGTGATGAGTATGTGGACAGTAGGAGAGGAGGGAGCTGATCCTTACTTATCAGGGCAGGAAGTCAAGAGATATCTTCTTAAAGGGATAGACAAAAAAAACCAGGGGTTTGTACATATCATTTAGAGGTATTGAGTAAAGTTGAAGATGTGAATCGCATAAACTAAAATCAGAAAATATTACAAGACTAACATGGATGCCTCTGGGGAACTGAGATGGGGCTAGAAACCGTGCTTCCTTTAAAATTTTTATGATCTAATTAAGTATTTAAGCCAGATGTTTATCACTTTGATGAAAAGGAAGTTTCAATGCTTAAAAAAAGAAGTCATACTAAATCTCGCTCATCGGCAAAGGAAATCAGTCAACTCACTTCCCATTAGTTAATTTTACAAAAATATGAAAAATGTGATGATACCCAAGGTAGGCCATGATGTGGCCAGCAGGTGGGAGATAAATTAAAAATATTTTAACACCAGTGTAATATACACATCCACCGCTCAGAACTGACGCCAGCCATAAAATGCCAGTAGCCCGTGTAAGCACTTGCCAGCTGAATGTCAGTCTAGGGAACAGGCATCTTCATTTGATGGGGGGATGTCAGTGGGTAGTTTCCTGGGAGGACATTAGTCGTTTTTTAAAAATAAAGTCACTTAAAAATATCTACTGCATTGAATATCCACCTAAGTAAGACATTAAAAAGGATATAATTGTAATAGCTTTATCAATATATAATTCACATATGATATGATTAACTTATATAATGTGTAAAATTCAATGGATTTTCATATATTCCCAGAGATGGGCACCCATCACCACAGTCAATTTTAGAACAGTTTTATCATTCCATAAAGAAACCTCAGACCCTCTAGTTATCCTCCCTCCCAGCCACCCTCTTCCTCAAACCTGGTCCGGGCAGCCCGTAATCTACTTTCTGTCTCTATAGGTTTGCTAGTTAGTCTGTACCTTTCAATAGAGTTATATAATATGTGGTCTTTTGTGATAGTCTTCGTTCCCTTAGCATATGATTTTTATACCATATATCAGTATTTCATTTATCTCGTTGCTGAATAATTTTCTATTGTGTACATATACCATTATTGCTAATCCAGTCATCAGCTGATACACACTTGGGTTATTTCTACACTTTGATCATAAGAGTGCTATGAACATTCATGTAAAAGTTTTTGTGAAAACGTGCTTTCACTTCTCTTAGGTATGTAATAACAAAGAATGAATTTGCAGCGTTAAATGATAACACTGTATTTAAGTTTTTGAGGACCCGCCAAGCTGTTTTCAAAGTGGCTACACCATTTTACATTCCCAGCGGCAGTGTATGAGGATTCCGGTTTCTCCACATCCTCACCAACACATGTTATTATTTGACTTTTTGATATTAGACATCTTGGTGGATATAAAGTGGTGTCTTCCTATGGTTTCAATTTGCATTTTCCTGATGGCTAGTGATGTTGAAAATCCTTTCACATGCCTGGCCATTTGTATATCTTCTCTGGAAAAACACCTATTCAGATACTGCACCCATTTCAAGGTTTTTATACCTTGAAAACATGTATAAACAAGTGACCACTCATTAATCTTAGGGAAATCTAATCTTAATCATAGCTAATCTCAATTTGGGTCTCTCATTTTAAGAGTTTGTCGTTTAGTCTTATTCATTGTGGTGTAATTTTGAGTAGTACTATACCCTTGCAGATTTAGAGGGTAGTTTTCTCCTAAATTTGAATGAAGTTTTGTGCTTCCTGGGAGGTGTGTGTGTCTGTGTGTGTGTCTGGTCCTCTGTACACATGTGCTCCACTCTGGCCTCGTGCAGGAGGAGATGTTGAACAGGAGCTGGGCTGGGACTCTCACAGCACACCCGGGAGCATTGCGCCAGTGCCTGTACCTGGCGATGGAGCACACTGATGCTCCGAACTCGGCAAATGTGCCATGGCTGGCTGTGACTGCCTGAATGGGCCACACACTAGCAACAGCCTGGATGAAGAGGAGCATACCCGCTTCTGTCTCTGGAATTGAGAGCTTGGGCCTCAGGCGGGGGAACTGGTCAGGGGTGTGCCTTTTGATTGGAGGTACATGGGCTCTGGAATCTGCCCATCTGCTTGTATGTGTTACGGCTTAGCCCCCTCAACAACTTCTTCTTCTTTTATTTTCTGTTTTCTTTTTGTGAGGCAAGGTCTCTCTCTGTTGTCCAGGCTGGAGCACAGTGGCGTGATCACAGCTCACTGCAATCTCAAATTCCTGGGCACAAGCCATCCTCCACTTCAGTCTCCCAAGTAGGTAGGGCTATTGGCTAGCCATTACACCTGGCTGATTTCTTTCTTTGTATTTCTTGTAGACACAGGGTCATGCTATGTTTCCCAGACTGGTGTTAGACTCCTGGTCTCAAGCGCTCCTCTTACCTCGACCTCCCCAAGTGTTGGGATTACAGGTGTGAGCCACTCCATCCAGCCTCGACTTCTAAGTTTTTTTTTTTTTTCTGTTTTTCCCACTGGGGGGATTTTCTTTTCATAATGCTGAAGCCCAAGAACTAATCTAGTAAAAAATAATTGTTCCCCCTTTCCTCACACCTTTTCAATCTCTCTCTCCCCATTCTCTTCATTTGAAAATACGACAATCCTCCATCAAGGCTGGCAAAGACAGAATCTCCCCGGAGGACTGAGTCGGAGGCAAAACAGAATGCTGCTTTGCTGCGGGCTAGAAAGGAGGCTGGGAATGTCCCACAGGAACGGACTTTGTCTGTATGACCTTGCCATAGTGTATGGTTCTTCCAACATAACTTTTCATAAGCAGCAGAAGTGTCTTCTTGCCTCTTCTCCCTCTGGATGTTAAACTCCTGGAGGCCAGGGACTTGTCCAAAGCTGTTTCTCCAATACCTGGTAGAGTCCATGGCAGACACATGGGCACTCATTGGCTGCTTAAATATTTCGTGTTTCAAATGAAAGTGTCTCCTGCAGTTGTAATGGCCATCCAATCAGATGATGCTAGGGAAAATGATAACCATTTGAAAGACCCAGAAACATAACACAGTTTTCAAAAAGGCATTTCTCAAAAAAACAAAGTATGAGTGGAATATCATCTGAATGTTCTAGTGGTGTTAGAGTCCTTTCCTCAAAAAAGAAATGAGAGCAATGGTGCAAATGAAATATGATTAGAAACACACTGAATTCAAGAGGCAGTGGTTCCTAGGATGTCATGTACAGAGTCCCAATTTCAACATTTGTTGTTTAAATAAGTGACTGAGGATCAGATCTTTTATGACTAAACATTTATAACACTGTATATGTTACATCTTATCTTCTCATGGCTCCCTCTTCATACTAGTTTGTTTTTATTGGACCACCAGCAGCAAATTCCTGCAATTTTATAACCTTATGACATTGTTGTCATTGCTTTTAGCACAGGCACTGCTACATCTGTTAGTAAAAAACGAACAGTATTCTCTCATGAGTCACTAAAATACAATTGCCAAAACCAATTAAACTCGTGCCAAATATGACAAGTCACCAGAAGACTTTTAGCAATTTACAATGTTTTTGCTGGGAAAAGGGAATAAAGAAAAGAGAGAGGAACATTTGCATAACACTTTTTTTTTCTTTTTTTTAGTGAGCTTCAAAAGTTATAATCACTGAAATTTAGTAATGCTGACTCCACCACGATTTCTTCTGGTGTTTTTCACACTATAGTCCAGAGTTGATCATTAAAGTTCTTGGTGGTTGGTCTTCCCCACCTCCACACTGCAAAATATTCCTGTTCGATCTGAGCTGGAGGAACTCACCAAAAATGAATGAACAAAGTATAGAAGAAGCAATGGCTGGATTTAAAGTTGAATAATCAAAGGATGGCCAGATATTTAACAGGCAATAAGGAAACCAGCAGCGAAATTCTGCATATAAACCAGCCTTGGGAGAGGAAATTTAGCTCAAATAAAGGCAAGGGATGGAGTGAAAGAGTGCTCACAGGGGCGATATTTTGCTATCCTCACCTCAGCAAGTTCAAGATGAGTAACACATTGGCAAGGCTTAGATATAGGACATCTCACTACATGTTTCAAGAGAAAAGAGTGTAAATTTATTACAACGTGGAAAGTACAAGATTCGCTAGACTACTCGATGAGCCTTACATCTTACCACCTCGCTCTTTGCAGGCTCATCCAGCAGAGAATTGAAGCCTCAACAAAACTCAGGCCCTAATATTATTTTTTTTCTAACATATCCTAAAAGTAGAGGGAAAGATGTTCTTAGTTAGACAATCAGTTGCACTATCCACATTTCAAGTCCCACATACATAAGTGTGGCTAGTGGGTACCTTGCTGGATAAAACAGATACAGAGCATTTTCATCACTGCAGAAATTTCTACTGAATTGTAGTAATCAAAAGGATTTGGGGCCACAGTGGGTCGTGCCTGTAACCCCAGCACTTCGGGAGGCCGAGGCAGGAGGATCATTTGATCCCAAGAGAGGGAGGCTGCAGTGAGCTATGATTGTGCAGCTGCACTCTGGCCTGGATGACAGTGTGAGACCCAGTCACACAAATAAGAGGATTTTGGCTGCTGAAAAGAGAATAGAGACAAAAAAAAAAATTCTTGGCTATTTCAACCTGTAAAAGGTGCACAGAATGAGAGAAGCCTGAAGATTTAGGAGCACACAGAAAGGAAGGGGGAAACCAGGAGCATCAGAAGTCAAGGGAGAAAAGAGTTTCAAAAGACAGTAAGGAAACAAGAATGCTCCAGACACAAGTGAGACAGTCATCGAAGAGTACCACTGAACTTGGTAATAAGATCATCCATGGCCCTCGGAAGAGTCCAGATCACAGTGAGTTCAAAAATGACTGGAAGGGCACGAGCTGGAGCTGATGAGTATAGACAATGTTCTAGGAAATTTAACTTTGTAAATACGTGTGAGTAGCACTATGCCTGCCACGTCCTCTGTGTGTCATCTCCGAATCGAAGTGTCCCTAACAAGGTGGCTTCTGCATGTCAGTGCTTCCTGTGGACCTAGAGATCTTATGAGAGTATCATGGAGCAAGATTACCATAAATAGCCCCACCTTGTTCCTCTGTGGTAGCTTAAGCACTGGGCGGGTCAAACTCATTAAGTGTTCATATGTGGGTCTTATAAACTAAAAGACGTTTGTTTGCTTTTTTCCATTTTTGGTAGCAATAAAATGAAAATAACTCAGCTAACATTTTTACTTAATGGAAACGGGTACCTCACTGGTGGGAAGACAAAAGATTATCATATTTTGCTTATTTTCCACTTGTATTAAAGAAATAAGCTTAGGGTTTTATTTAATATTACAAAAGGAATACATTCTCATACAAAAGGACTTAGAAAACTCATATGAGCCAAACGAAGAAATTAAAAGTATCCACTATATCTGTTTGTGTGCTTCAGCTCCAGAAGAAAGAATCTCTGGCTTAAGCAACACAGACTACTCCGTAACAAGGAGCCCAGGGCCAGGTGGGTGGGTTTCAGGGCTAATTTGTTCAGCTTTTCCTTCACGTCATTAACAATCCAGATTTATTTCATCTCTCTGATCTGCCGTCTTCAGTGTGGTTTTATCATCAGCCTGTGGTAGGATGGTCACAACAGCAGTTCAAGGTGTTACATCAAGACATAGCCACATTGAAAGAAAAAAAACAGCCTTCCTCATCTCTTTTACAAGTGAGACATTTTCTTGTAAGAGCTTTCTAATGGGCTTCTCCTCAAATCCTATTGGCCAGAACTGGGTGACACACCCACTCCTTAAACAACACTTGCAAGAGGGGGGGATTCCTTTCTGAGCAATCAGAAAGAGCCATGAAGGCGGTCAGCTGCTCCGAGACACACGTGGCTTGGGGAGATATTGAGCCCAAAGAGGCAAGTTACTCTAAAGGAAAGTAGGCGGATGGACACAGGGGAGGCAATCACTATTATCCATAGCTAACAGTCTGCAGGATTAACCTTGGTTAATATCTGAATAAACATCCCTTCTTTTCCTGGGAGTGTGTGCTTGTGTGTGTGTAATAATATTGTATTTGCTCTCGCAATGTGGGGTTTTCCTCCTCAGCAATACATTGGGTCATGCAGGATAAAACTGTAAATAAATTAAACAATAAAAATATAAATAAATAACTTGTGGAATCCTGCCATGCCATAAACATTCTTCTACAATGTCATTTTAATGACTATAGATATTCCATTTTTATGAATATGGCATAATTTATTTACCAAAAAGGAACTAAAAATAAATATTTCCAAGTCTGATATGAAACTTTTTATTTTAATTCTATGCACTCATAATATAAAGTTAAGGTCTTGCTTTTTCTGATGGTAAGTAATAAATAAGGAAGGAACCTTGTATTGACATTTATTTTAATAACTTACATTTCAAATTAAAACATGAAGCTGATGCTGTTGGACCACAGACCAAACTTTAAGTAGCAAGACTCTAGGTGGGCATGGCCACCCGTGACTGTAATCCCAGCACGTTGGGAGGTTGAGGCAGGAGAATTGCTTGAGGCCAGGAGTTCAAGACCAGCCTGGGAAGCATATAGTGAGACCCCATCTCTACAAAAAAAAATTGAAAGCTGAGAATGGTGGCATGAACCTGTAGTTTCACCTACTTGGGAGGCTGAGGTTGGAGGATTGTTTGAGGCCAGGAGTTCAAGACCATCCTGGGAAACAAAGTGAGACTCCATCTCTACAAAAAAATAAGTTAGCCGGGCATGGTGGCATGCATGTGTAGTTCCAGCCACTTGGGAGGGTGAGGAGAAAGGATTGCTTGAGGCTAAGAGTTCGAGGCTACTGCCATGATCATGCTACTCCATTCTAGCCTATGTGACAGAGAAACCCCATCTCGAAAGTAAATCAATAAATATAAATAAATAAATAGCAAAGATCTGGAACCATGCTGTTCTGTGGAACTTTCTGTGCTGATGGGAATGTTCTATAGTCTGCACTGCCCAATATGGTAGCACACGTGGCTACCGAGCACTTGAAATGTGGCTGCTGCAACTGAGGATCTGGCTATTTTCTTTTCCATTTTAATTAATTCAAATTCAAATAGTTACAATATGGCTAGTAACTACCATATTGCACAGCACAAAATCAGAGTGTTTCATAATCAAAAGTATTCTCCCTCTTGCAAATCGGAATCACAGTAAGATATCCACCTCACACCTGTTAGATTATCAAAAAGGAAAAGATAAAAAGTGCTGGTGAGGATGTGGAGTAAAGGAAACCCTTATACACTGTTGATGGGAATGCAAATGGGTACAGCCATTATGGTGAAAGGCATGGAGTTTTCTCACAAAGTTAAAAATCAGACCACCTTTTAATTCAGCAATCCTACTTCTTATCATTCATCCAAAGGAAATGAGATCAATATTTCAAAGGGATACCTGCACTCCCTTGTTCATTGTAGGATTATTCACCGTGACCAAGATGTAAAATCAACCTATGTGTCCATCAGTTTGGATGAATGTATAAAGAAAATGTGATATATGCACAACAGAATATTATTCAGCCTTTAAAAAGAAGGAAATCCTGACATTTGTGACAATATGGATGAATCAGAGGACACAGTGCTAAGTGAAATAAGCCAGACGTTGAAAGACAAATTCTGCAGGAACTCACTTATTTGTGGAATCCAGAAAAGTGCAGCTCATGGAAACTGAGTAGAAAGGTGGTCGCCAGTGGCTGGAGGAGGGAGCAATGGAAGATGTTGGTCAAAGGATACAAAGTTTCAGTTACCCAAGGTAAGTAACTTCTGAAGATCTAATGTACAGCAATGTGAATCTAATCACAATACAGTGTTGTACACTTGAAATTTGCCAAGAGGGTAGATCTTGTGTTCTCACCAGAAAAAAAGAAGAAAAGTGGTAACAATGTGAAGTGACAGATATGTTAATCAGCTTGAGTGTGATGATTTTCCACAATGTATGTGTATATCAAAACCTCAAGTTGTACCAGTTAAATATAAAAATATCAAGTAAAATAAAATCAAGCCAAATAAAAGATATTATTGTTAATAATGTATAGTCTTCCTCGTTCTGAAAGGTATAGGTTTTCAAATACTTCCACAGGACTAGAGGAAAAAGGAGAGAAGGGGCCAGAGAGAAATGGAGGTCTATTTGCATGCACTGCATATGATAATATGCAGCAAATCTCTAAGCAGAGGTGCCCACTGAGGCCTGCATCAGGGGTGATGGAACTCGACCTCACCACCTGTGCCAAGTGGATCAAAGATGCTTCTTTCCACGAGCAGGGAGACTGTGCAGGCAGCCAATGAACAAAATGATCTTTCTCATCAAATGAGGATGCTCTAAAGTGCTGACCTGAATTGGGCTTCCCCTTTGTTCTACAGAGAGATGGAAGCCATTGAAGCCATTGAAAATGTATTTCCAGCTGACTGTGGCTCGTTACACATTGACCTTGCATGAAGACCTTTGTTGAGCAGCAGAA
This sequence comes from Plecturocebus donacophilus, assembly GCA_004027715.1. NCBI lineage: Eukaryota > Metazoa > Chordata > Mammalia > Primates > Pitheciidae > Plecturocebus > Plecturocebus donacophilus. The sequence goes on along the minus strand of PVKP010036992.1, from coordinate 1,778 downwards.
GCAAAGTGGGCACGCCAGCCAGTGCGTAACTGTCCACCTATCTCTCCACAAAAAGTCTTTTTTTGAGTCATTTTTGCCTCCAGCTAAATCATGGCAGCAGTTGAAGCTCGGCAGAACTCTACCCACTGAATGAGGATCTGGCTCTGGAATCTCAGACAGGGATGCTGTATTTACTCCATGCACACTGAAAGTCGAACACTGTCTTGGGTTGGTCCTGTGATTATGTTTTTACCCCTTTTTGTTCTCTATTAGAATCAATTCTCCAGGAATTATATACACAATGTTCTGTTCATGAGTACTTTGTGATCTAAACATCTAGGCCCTTGTCAGGAGGATTCCCTGGTGTCACTAACACCACAAAGATCTTAAACCCATCTTCACTTTGCGTCTTTTAAGTGTGTCATAGCCAGCTTGACTCTCCCTCCCCAGGGCTTCTGCCATGCTTTGCCAAGAGCAAGGGGAGGAGGCAGGATCTAAAGACATCGAACGTCCACTAGAGCGTTGAGGGATGTGGCATAGAGGCTGGAGGGCTGAGGATATAGTAGAGCTCTGATCGGGTGTCATCACCCACGACACTCCGTAAGTGATATATCCACGGGACTTGGCGCTTTTACCTGAAGCATTGTCTACGATGTAAAGACTGGCTCTACTCCAGAAGATGCCTTACATTCAGTTAAGCATGACTGTGGTGCCAGCTCTTAACTTCTAGGTGCTGGCAATGAACTAAGCAGACAACACTTCCTGTCCTAACATCATCTTTCTGAAAATAGTTTTAGAATGTTGATGTTTATTTTTGCCAAAGGAAAGAAGTGAACATTTCCTACGAGAATTGAAAAAAAAAAAAGCTAACATTTATTGATCACTTTTATGTGTCAGAAGCTATACAAAATGATGTTAAATAATTATCTCAGCTTAGCAGGATAACAGTGCCATGAATTAGATACTCTATCATCCTCAGTTTACAGATGAGGCGTAATAATATTGGGGAGATGATGAAGCAGCGGACTCACGGCTCCAGCAGTGAGGGCCAGCCTGACGGACTCGGTGCAGGGCTCTTCCACCATGCAGAGAAGACCACTCCTCCGCACCCTAAGGAAGTGAAACATGCAACGTCAGAGCTCTGTCCAGACAACAGCAGAAAGCCGATCACCATGAAGGCGTGGAGCTTAGCCATCTTTGCGTGAGGGGAGGTGTTGTTCTCTTCTGCGGGTGTTAACAGGAAGGTAAACCGTGTAGGTTTTCACTGACAGTCATGTTATGGCAGGATTGAGGGGGCAGAGCAGCTTCGGGATAAAGAGAGTGGAGGGGAAGAAAAACCCTGTTATTGGTGACCACAGTGTTCCTGAAGGCGAACCTGCCTCTGGACTTCTCATAATATAAGATAACACACCTTCCCGTTGCTTCACACAGTGTGAGTTGAAGTTGTTGTTGTTGTTGTTGTTGCTGTTTTTGGTATTGTTACTTGAAGCGCCAAAATCCTAATTGATGGCGACATTCTCTTGGAGTTGGCAAGCCATGCCAACTGGCCAGGGGCCCGCTGGAAGACACTGCCGAGGTTCAGAAAGGCCTGGGACGTCAGGAAGAGATGGCAAGAGGCCAGTCAAGGAGGAGAACAGCCACAAACCGGGAGAACAAACCCCAGGTTACCTGGCGGAACCCCAGGCACAGGAGCAGAGGAACTCAGGGGCCAGATGACACTGCCCAAAGCAGATGGCAGCAACCAGGATCCCAGGGCCACTCCCAGCCTGAGGCCTCTCCCCTAGGCCACAAGGTCACCA
>PVKP010036991.1:0-22003 GCA_004027715.1 Plecturocebus donacophilus | reverse complement strand
GGTTAGGAAGGCTGGGGAGGAGCCAGGCCCCTGCCAGCCCTGCACTCTGCACTCTGGGGCCACACTCTTGCTGCCCCCTTTCCCACCCCCAACCCCATCAAGCCTCCAAGGAGTAGAGCTGCCTCGCAGGTATTCTGGGAATACAGTTGGATCAGCTGTGGCTGGATATCTGGGAAATGCAACCTTCTTCCTCCTTTCCCTTGGACTTGATTGACCTTCATCACACTGAACTGGCCCAGGGCTAGAATTCTCCTCCCTCACTGGGGCGCTGAGCAGAGAAAATGGCTTTACAGTCATCTGTACAATCATCACAGGAGAACCAGCTATCCCACTGAATTACTCAGGGGATCCGTTCAGTAAAAATACAGAAGGAAAGCAATTGCTCAAACTGAAATACGTTAAGAAAGACTTCAACAATTAAGCAAGGTCGAGGAGTACCTATTGCCTTGGCCCTTGGGGTAAATACAGAGTTGTTTGTCTGACAGCCTGGATCACAGGCTTGGCCCGATGCGGAAACTAGGGAGGTGTGGACGACCGATACCCACAGCCCTTTCAGATCCTGATATTCTCAAGCCAACTGTCACTTGGGCAGTTGGGGGTGATGCTGTTTTCTGATTGTTCCCAACCCACATTGAGGGAACCACATTGAGTCCCCAGCCTCATGAAAATCAGGCAACTCCACCAGCTCATGACAGGTACACAGCCTGGGGATTGTTTTAGCATGACCCACAAGGCATCATATTTGTGCAAAAGCACATTCACATTCATCATTGCATTTCAGTCTAACGAAATTTGTGTGCTATTTCTGGTATCTTCTCAAATAAGAAAACTGACTTAGGAGGTTAAATGACCTGTTTCAGGTCATACACTTAGAAAGGGGTTAAGTCAGGACTGAATTCCAATCTTTCAGAATCCACTCTCTTGGCTTTCTCTTTTGTGTATTTACTTTTTCATGGACATAAAATTTACATAAAATCACATTAAGCACAAAGTGTATAATTCAGCGGCATCTAACACATTTGGTGTTGTACAACCATCAGCACTGTCTGGCTCCAGAATGTTGTCATCAGCTCCAAAGAAGCCCTCATGCTGGATAGGCAGTCACTCCCCACTGCCTCGGACAATCAGGAATCTGCTGCCTCCCTGGATTTTCCTATTCTGGACGCTTTGTGTCAGTGGAATCGTGCACCCCGTGGCCTTCTCTGTCCAGCTTTGTTACCCTGGCATCATGTTTTCAATATTCATCCGTGTCATTGTAGTCATTCCTTTTAATGACCTAGTAATATTCCATGTGTGGTTATCCATTTCCACCCATTTACCTGTTCATGAACATGTGGGTCGTTTCTACTTTTGCCTTTTGTGAATAGTGTTGCTATAAATATTCTCATACAAGTGTTTGTTTGAATACCTATTTTCAGTTCCTTTAGTTACATACCTAGGAGCAGAACTGCTGGGTCATATGGGAACGTTATATTCAACTTTTCGAGGAACCACAAAACTGCTTTCCACAGTAGCTGCCCCATGTTACATTCCTACCAACAAGGTACAAGAGTTCACATTTCTACATGATCTTGCTAACACTTGTTATTTTCCTCTTTTTTTCTCTTTATTATAGCCATCCTAGTGGATGTGGGGTGGTATCTCACGGTGGTTTTGACTGCTGTTAACTCTAATGACTACTGATGTTGAGCAGTATTTATATGCTTGCTGGCCATTTGCATAAACTCTTTGGAGAAATGTGTGTGCAAACTCTTTACCCATTTTATAATTAATTAAGTTGTTTTTCTTTTTTGTTGAGTTGAAATATCTTATATAATCGGGATACTAGACTCTTATCCAATATATAATGTGCAAATATTTTCTCTAATTCTGTAGGTTGTCTTTTCACTCTCTTGATAGCATCCTTTGATGCACAAAAGTTTTTAATTTGGATAAAGTCTAATTTATCAATTGTTTCTTTTATTGCTTTTGCTTTTGGTGTTATCTTGAAGAATTTATTACCAATCTTAGGTCATTAAGGTTTTCCCCTCCGAATAGTGTTTTAGTATATCTCTTAAACTGGGTCTTTGATCCACTTTCTGTTAATTTTTGTATATTGTGTTAGGGAGCAGTCAAACTTCGTTTTTTTGCTTGTGGATATCCCAGCACTGTTCGTTAGAGAAATTATTCTTTTTTCATTGAATGACTTTCACACCCTCTTGAAAACCAGTGGGTTATATAGGCTTATTTCTGAACTCCCACTTCTATTCCATTGGTCTGCATATTTATCAATATGCCAGTGTCACATTGTTTTAATTATTGTAGCTTTGTAGTTAAATTCTGAAATCAGGAAGTGTAAGTTCTTCAACTTGGTCTTCTTTGTTTTTATTTTGCAAGAGGCATTAGGGTTTTTTTGCAATTCTATATGAATTTTAGGATTAGCTCTTCCATTTCTGCAAAAAGGGTTCTTGCAAGATTGACAGGGATGGCATTGAATTTATAAATAGCTCTGGCTACTGTTGCCATCTTCACAATGTTAAGTCTCCTAATCCATGAGCATAAGATGCCTTTCTATTTATTTATGTAATCTTTATTTCAGCAAAGTTTTATAGTTTTCAGTATAGCATGCTTTCTCCTTCTTGGTTAAGGTTATTCTTAAGTACTTTATAATCTTTGATAATATTGTAAATGGAACTGTTTATTTTATTTTACTTTGATTTGATTATTACATTTCAGTGTAGGTCTCTTTGAGCTTATCTTACTTGGTTTATTGAGCTCCTTGGATTTGTACGTTCATGTATTTCATAAAATTTTGAAAAGTTTTGGGCATATTTCTTCAAATAGTCTCTCTGCCCCTTTATATCTCTCTTCTCTCCTCAGAATCAATAGTTTCAATTGTCCTGTATTCAAATTCTTTGATTATTTTTTCTTCCTGTTTAAATCTACCTTCAAATTCTCTATTTATTCTTCCTGTTTAAATCTGCTGTTGAAATCCTCTGGTTATTTTTTGATTTAAGTTCTTCTACTTTTCAATTCTAGAATTCCTATTTGGCTCCTCTTCATAATTTTTTTTTACTGATATTCTCTATTTTGGGAGATATCATTCTCCTATTTTATTTATTTGTCTATGGTTTTCTATAGCTTTGTAAACATATTTAATAATATTCTTAATAATTGAAGTGTGCTTAAATTGACTTAAAATCTTCCTCTAGTACGTTTAATGTCTGTTTAATTTCTGTTTTCTTATGAGCAAGCCGTATTTTTTGTTTTTACAGTCTTGTAATTTTTTATTGAAAATGAGATATTTTGAATATTATAAAGGGGTAAATCTGAAACTCAGACTGTTCCTCTCCTCAAGGATTTTGTTGTCTCTTGCTGTAGGTTGCAGTTGCTTGTTTAATGACTTTTTTAAACTATTTTTAAGACTACCTTCTTTATTGTGTATGATATGATCAGCAATGTTTTGACAGAGATTTCCTTGAATTCCTGAAACATCTCCCTCAGCCCCAGAAAAAAAATAAAGAAAGAAAGAAAATACTCCCCTGGTCTTTGCAAATCAGTTCCATATCACAGCAGCACCCCTCCACTTAGCCAGTCCATTCGACTCTGCCTTAGCCTTCACTTCCTGCTTGCACTGAACCCAGAGATAAGCTGGAGGTGAAACATGAGGTCTTCTCAGGTCCTTCTGAGTCTAATGCTGTACTGGTCATACACATGGCATTCTATATTATATGCAGTAGATTTTCAAACCTTGTAATCCCCAAGGTAACTCTCAGATTATCCCCTGGGCTTTTGGCTTGTCTATTGTTTGACCCGGGTGTCAGCAGCTTATTCACTGACTTTTGGTGTTGGCAAGGAACACTCTCTGCTGGCCACTTTTCTGTAGTGAGGGAGTTCCAAGTTAGGCCAAACAATGGCCCAGTGTCAGTCCTTAAGGGAGCCCCCAAGCAAGTCAAAACAGACAAACATGATTACTCAAGCATCAAATCCGCCCGCCCCCACAGCCAGGGACCCAGACCGAAGCCTGGACTCACCGGGTGAGGCTGAGTCAGCGCAGTGCGAAGTTCAGCTGCCACAAAGCTCTCCCACCCTCTTTAAGTCATCTTTTTATTAATAAAATATCGTTTGGCTGCTGTGAACTTTTGAGTACTTTCCCACGTTCTGACAAGGTGACTTCAACATTTTCTCTCCCTCTGTTTTTGAGGTTTTTGTAGATTGACAGCCCTCAGGGCTCTCTGCTTCCTGACTTTTGCTGACCCTCACCCTCATCTTTCACCTCAACGACACGGTGCTCTTCAAAACGTCTGTACTAGTGATACTGAAAGGAAGCAGGTGCAGTTGTCTTTCCCGTCACCTTCTCTATGCAGGAGTGCTAAATCCTCCCAAGCATTAACTCACCCTCTCCTCACCTAGCTTGATGGGCAAAGACTCTCATTTCTCCCATTGTGGAGACCATGAGTTTGAGGCTTACCAGGCTCACTGTGGCTCGCAGCTGCAGAGCTACGGAGCAGCAGAGAGAAGATTTAAAGTCCAGCCATCCATCTGGCCCTGATCCTTAAAGTCCAGCCATCCATCTGGCCCTGATCCTATTCCATAACCCAATGCACCACAGTTCTATAAGGCCAAAGTCTAGGAGCTGCTGTGGGAGTATATTCTCCCCCACCTCCTTCCTTCTTTCACTCTGAGGCCCCCTTTTGAAGGCTGAGCACACAAGCACTGGGGGTGGGGTGGGGGAAGGCTCTGCGATTTTGATCCCATCCCGGTGGACATGGTCTTCTGCCCTCGTACGAGGACCTGGGAGCACAGGGTGTTGGTGTGCTGTAGCTCCAAGCATGGAACGTTTCTAAAACTTGACATGTGAACTCTGTGCAGTTCTTCTTTCATTTAGTTATGAAAACATTCTGTTTCTCTTAAGGAAGCAAACAGTTGGTGTTTATCTTCTATCACTTACCACACATGTGATTTGAAAAACAAACCGATTTTCCAGCTGCTCAGTGATTAAAATGTTTGACAATTTATGTCTTCCTGTTTGATTTGTGGCCCAGAAGGTGAGAAGTACAATAAATATGTCCTTCCATGTCTCTGAGCTGAGCTGGCATCTTCCACATCCTCAGCATACTCCAAGAGTCCTTTGTAAAAAACACCTCTTGGAGTAATTTAAAATGGAGCTGAAAAATGGCCCGTTAATTGAGTTGAGTTGCAACACTTCTGAAGCCACTTAAACTGTAGTACCAAATTAGGAAGGAAACGTTTCTGGAATGAGTTGTGTTCTGTTCCAAAATAGTGCCTTATTCAGGTCCCAAGGCATGATTTGCATATGTTGAGCAATCAGAAATTGTAGCGTGGAAAGGAAGCATTTGGATAGACCTTGAGGATATGTGGAAACCCTTCGTGGTTCTGATTATTTTTCTCTTTGGTGTTTGTGTTGTTTTAGAATCACAGCACATCATAAAGTAAGAGAAAATGTGATTGATGGGCGGGTGGGAGGGTCAGCTGATGCTTTAAGCCCTTCTTGCCTAACTAACTACGGGTGGACAGCACGTGGAACAGAAATAGGGCAGGGAGAAATCCTTCTGTGAGACGAATGGCCCCTCAAATGCAGTGTGCAGGCTTGTTGTTTGAAGGCGATGTCGGACTAAGTCCTTTTGTTGCTCATTTATGGAACAAACAGTTCACTTCATTAGTAAAAGCCCTGTTTCTAAATGCAAAGTTCCTTCCAATGGGAGCAACCAAGCTGCCTCGTCACCAGGCTTAGCGGCGCTAGGCGGTCACAGGGAGTCGACCGTCTGCCTCAGGGCCCCGACTCTGGAGTTCCAGTCCAGCCAATGGCCAGACCACAAAGCCAGACGGGGACATAATTCCTTAGAAGAAATCAAGGAGTAAGAAAAAAGGGAGTTGAGGGGATGATGCCAGCCCCACAGGGCAGTGCCCGAGGGTTTAGTAAAGACACCTCAGGGGCAACTTGAGGAATCAGAGACCACAGCACAAATGTAGAAATCTTACACAGCTCCGATGCCCGGGCCAGACTTGCAACGTGCTCCAGGCCACCATATGAGATTCCCGTGATGCTCAGGGAACTGACACCTTCCAGTGACCTCCCAGGGACGTGGCCAGGAAGTCACTGTGAATGCAGAAGGCCAATGAGTGGAACATCACAGGAGTGCTGTGGATCAGACACTGGTGGGTCATACAACCCTTCAGACACCGGCGCCGGCCGGCTCCACAGTCTACAGGGTGGCAAGTGCCTGGCAGCCGCCATTCTGAGACGACTGGCGCCCTCACTGCCCCCTCTGCTGCTGCCACTGGCCGGCAGGTCCAGAGATCAGATGTTCAGAGAGCAAGCCTGAGCCTTGGAGTTACCCTCCATGCTGCCGCTCACGCGCACCCTGTGGGTCTACAGCAGACACGTGAGCACTCTTGACCTCAGCTCACAGCAAAGCCTTGGCATCCCTGAGGCCCAGATCTGTGACCTCTGTCAAGGTCACCTGTGACCAAGGGCATGATGAGAGACTTTCCTCAGGGATTCTTCCTCCTTCTGGACATTACATTCCTGAGCTGATTCACACTGGAGATGCGTACATTGCTAAATAAGACTTTGACCTAGTGCTGCTCCCTAAAGTTTCCCAGGTCTGAGGAGCAAACAAATGCAAAGGAAAATAAGAAGCAGATAAAGTCGTGGATCAGAAACCAGGGGCACACAGTCTGCACCCGGCAACATGGAGGGGCTGCCCGCATCGACCAAGGGGCAGAAACCAGGACACACCCTCAGCACCCAGTAATGTGGAGGGGCTGCTGGCACCCACAGAGGGGTGTCGGTTGTCATCAATAATAACCTCACACACTGTCCCTGTTCTGGCCTTGGTCCCATCCCAGAAAGTAACTTCATTTATGTGTGGAATCTGATATCCAGCTATATTGCAATAGAGGAAAAAATATTCCCTTCAGCCCCCTTCCCCATTATGAAGACTTTATGCCCAAATCAGTTTAAATTTACTTTTTAATTATGTACATAGCTTTCTTATGTGAAGCTTCTGACTAGAAATATGTATCTCATTTTATTTTATGTTATTCCATTGACCCAAACACAAAGTCATTTTTCTTGAATGCTGAATGCTCATGTACCTTTTTAATTAAAGCTTAAAAAGCTCTTAATTAAAGCCATAAATCATGGACAGCAATTTCTACCTAAATTGTCTTGCAAGCCTTCCTGGTTTTCCTTCTGCTTTCACGGTGACCTGCGAGGCAACCGTGGGGTGAGGATGACGTTCACACTTTATCTACGGTAAGCAGCTCGAGCATGGGGGAGCGGGCAGGTGGTCCTATCACGGCGTCTCTGTCACCAGCTGGGTGCTGGTGGTGGCCCACAGGGCCAGGAGGTCTTCATGGGCGCATTGTTCACCGATAGTCGTCTGGTCTCTGCCTCTCCTGCCTCCCTCTACAGCAGTGAGGGTCAGGGTTCACCTTTGCGCTCACTTCCAGGATGGCGGGCAGCTTTCTAGAAGATTTCGTGTGCCGATAATTGGCCATGTCTTCTTTTGAAAAGTGTCTGTTCATGTCCTTTGCCCACTTCTAGTGGGGCTGTTTGGTGTTTGCTTATAAATCTGTTTAAGCTCTTTTTAATGCTAGACATTAGACCTTTATCTGATGCATGTAGTTTACAGATGTTTCCTCCCATTCTGTGCCATTATCCTTAGCAAAGTTAGGCAGGAATAGGAAACCAAATACTCCATGTTCTCACTTATAAGTGGGAGCGAAATGATGAGAACACATGGACACAGGAAGGGGAACGACCCACGCTGGGTTCTCCTGGAGGGTGGAGGTGGGAGGAGGAAGAGGAGCAGAAAAAAATAGCCATTGCATACTAAGTTTAGTACCCAGGCAATGAAATAACCTGTGCATTAAACCTCCGTGACATGAGTGTATCTATATAACAAACCTTCACATGTACCCTGAACCTAAACGTTTAAAAAATTAAAAAAAAAAAAAGAATTGGGCATGTGCTAATATTTTCAAAAATTAACAAGTGGCTCTTGCAAATACCTCATCAGGGCACACTTGGCAAGTGATAAATCGCCTGTACTGCACACACCGCACAGTCTGATAAGTTTTAAAGTCTGTGTACATCATGGCACCATCTCCACAACCAAGGTAAGGAACAGATCCAGTCCTGCCTCCGAAGAAGTTTCTTTTAAATCCCTCCTGCCTTCCCCAAGGCCTCCTCTCCTTCCTCTCCCTCAACCCCAGGAATCCCCCATCTGCTTTCTGTCACCACAAACCAGTCTACCTTTGATGGAAGATTTTACAAGTTGAATCAAACAGTCTGCGCTGTTTTTTGCCTGGCTTCTTCTCAAAATATTTTAGAGTTTCCCCCTTGTTGCATTGTCAGCAACAGTTCATTCCTTGGATATTCTGGGTAATATTCCCTTGAATGGGTATGCTCCCTGCTTTCTTTCACCTGCTGATGAACTTGAGGTGTTTCCATTTGGAGGATAGTCCTAATAAAACTTCTCTGAAAGTTCCTATACAAGTTTTTATATGGACACACACTTTCTTTCCTCTTGAGTAAACTACCTAGCAGTTGAGTGGCCAGATCATATAGTAGGTTTATCTAGCTTTTTAAGAAATGGCAAAAATGTTTTCCAAGCGATATTAGTTTATATTCCCGCCAGCAGCGTATGGGGGTTTCAGTTCCTCCACATTCCCACCTAGACCTGGTGTGATCAGACTTTGGATTGTAGACGTCCCAGTGGGCTTATGGTGGGCTATTGCGGTGACTCTAATTTGCATTTCTTTATGGGTCATGATGCTGAGCATCTTCCAGCGCTTATCTGCCCTCTGCTTATCTTCTTTAGGGAACTATCCAAATCTCTCACCCATTGTTCTACTGGACTATTTATTTTCTTATTTTCAAGTTTTCAGAGTTTTTTTCTAAACCCTGAATACGAGTCCTATGTAGGAAATATAACCTGCAAATACTTTCTCCCAGTCTATGGCTCACTGCTTTGTTGTCTTAATGGTGTCACTCAAAAGGTAGATATTCTTACTTTTGGTGAAGCCTGATTTATCATTTTTCATCTGTTATGGCTCATATTTTTGATGTCATATGTAAGAAATATTTTCCCAGCCCAAGGACACAAAAATTATCCCTTATATTTTCTTCTTTTTCAGTTTTCCCTATAGGTCTGTGACTCATTTTAAGCTAAATTTTGTGTGTGTTAAGTTTTTCTTTGTAGTTGCATCCATTTTTGCTCTATGTATTTTGGAGCTCTGTCATTAGGTGCATATGCATTTAGAATTGTGATGTCTCCTGGATAAATTAGTCCTTTATCATTATGAAATAAATTCCTTTATGCATGGTAATATTCTTTGCTCTGAAATCTCTGATATTACTACAATCAGAATTACTCCAACTCTATTTTTATTAGCATTAGTATGGTATATCTGCTTCCACTTTTGACTTTTAACCTATCTGTGTCTTTATATTTAAAGCGTGTTTCTTATAGGGAGCATAGACTGTACTTTTCCCCATCCACAGTTTTACTTTCTGTGATTTTAGTTACTCACTGCTGCTCCTCCTCCTGCAAGGCCAGTGGCCAGGGACACAGTCTGTCATCTTAAGACCAAAAGTCAAGGACAAGAAACCAACAAGCAAAGAAAAAAGAGTTGGCACCATCCCTCGGTGGAAGAAACTCACCTTAACTCTGCATTTTATAGATTCAGTCAATGTTTGTTGACTGAGCCATTTTGGAATTGGAAAAGGCTAATATCACAGGTGAATTTTACATAAAAAATCTGTCAACTGGATAATTTTTGAGAATTGTACTCAGGGAGTAGATCAAAGGCAATAGGTGAATAGCCTTTGATTTAAGTCAATGAACATTTATCAGATACTTCCACATGCTATGTTATGGGAAGTAAAATAGGCAAGGCCACTTCCCTATCTAGAGAGTATTCTAGAAAGTGCCTCCCTGATGGAGGTTTAAATTTTAATATTATGATTTCAGAGATGTTTGCATAGCCAAAGGAGAGTTCATGATTTCTCACCAAGGAATGTGTTCTTTAGAGAAATTGTACACAAATTACACGTTTATAAGAAAGCAGAAAAGAGCAAATAGAAATATTGCATAATTCTACCACCACTCTAGAAATAGAAACAGAAACACTCTATTGTTCATCATTCTATAATTATATGCAGGCACAAATATGAAGAGAATCATTTCAATACACACATAGCAGTTCTTCTTACAAATACAGGATCACACATGTAAACGGTTTAGTAATTTCCTGGATTGGTCAGCTACTGCTACAATAATACTGCACAGTGAACAGTCTCAAAACATCACTGGCTTCCAACAATGGTTTCATTCCAGTGCATGTGACTCCACAGGCCCACGTGGTTCAGCCTGACCCAGGATGGGCCCTACTGGGCAGTTCTGCTTACAGCCAGGTTTGTGTTTGCTCCACAGGTTTCTGGGGTCCAGACTAGCTGGGCATTCTCATCTCCCAGCAGACCACCAGAACGAGAGTCAGGTCATGCCATGCCAGCACAATGAAGTCCTCTTCTCGAGTCACATTTGCTTACACTCCATCAGCCAAAGCAAGAAGCATGACCAAGCACAGTGCCCATGGGAGGGGACATGAGCTCACTCACTCTGGCACCCTGCAAGGCCACGTGGCAGAAGGAGGGAGTGAAATGACTGTCCAGGCTATACATCCATGGGTGGGGACATGAGCTCACTCACTCCGGCACCCTGCAAGGCCACGTGGCAGAAGGATTAAAATGACCGTCCATTCTATATGCCCATGGGTGGAGACATGAGCTCACTCACTGCGGCACCCTGCAAGGCCACGTGGCAGAAGGAGTGAAATAACCATCCACTCTTGATATGGTTTGACTGTGTCCCCATACAAATCTCATCTTGAATCCCCACATGTTTTGAGAGGGAAGTAATTAAAGTCTCATTAGATCTGAGGGTTTTAAAAAGGGAAGTTTCCTGCACAAGCTCTCTGTTTGCCTGCCACCATCCACGTAAGATGCAACTTGCTCCTCCTTGCCTTCTGCCATGATTGAGGCCTCCTCAGCCATGTGGAACTGTAAGTGCAATAAACCTCTTTCTTTTGTGAATCGCCCGGTCTTGGGTGTGTCTTTAACAGCAGCACGAACACGGACTAATACAACTCTGTACACCCGTGGGTGGGGACGTCAGCTCACTCACTCCAGCACCCTGCTAGGCCACATGGCAGAAGGAGGGAGTGAAATGACTGTCCACGCTATACACCCATGGGTGGGGATGTGAGCTCATGCACTCCAACACCCTCAAAGCCACATGGCAGAAGGAGGGAGTGAAATGACTGTCCAGGCTATACACCCGTGGGTGAGAACCTGAGCTCACTCACTCCAGCACCCTGCAAGGCCACATGCCTCCTCTTCAGATTTGACCACAGGGACACTACCTTTCATTGCCAATGAAAATATAGCTGGTTGTCTCTCATTGTGGCCTCAAAGTATCCCATGTTACTGATATACAACAAGATATTTAATGAATTCTTTATAACTGGAGAGATAGGTTGTATTCAATGCTTTGAAAACATGGTGAACTACACTGGGTTGAACATCCTTGTGCCAGGTGCATCCCTGTGATGTGGGAGAAGGTCCCGCAGCAGCTTCCTCGGGCAGGGTATGCTGTGAACACCCACTGCCCAGTCCCCGGAGCCATCTGATACCTGCCCAGCTGCACAGGGCTGATCTTCACACTGGTTGGTAATTCTCTGCCACTCCTGGGGTGAGAAACTCTGTTTCCTTAACGGAAGCAAACCACCTCCACTCCCCCTCACTCGGAGGATTTCTATCAAGATCAAAGGGAGCAAAGGCTGTGAAATTCTTTGAAGACAGGAGCTGCTACAAGGACAACCTGGGTTAGACGATTATCTGCCCTGCTCCAGTCACCTGCAGTCCTGAGCGTGAGTCATTACCATCCGTGTGAACTCAGCTCCAGGGCATGAAGACCAAGGGTGAAGAGAAGAATCTAAAAGTGACCTGAGCTGAGCCTGAATGCTGTGCTTCGACCCCGCAGTCAGAATTGGCTTTCTCTTTCCCAACCTTGAGCAAAATACATCTGTGTCCAAGTCTGCTTATAAAGAAACTGGGAGGGGGTGGACACACCTGTGCCCCACCTCCACTCAGGAGATTTTAGGATGAATGAAGTTTGCTTAGGAGCTGTATCTTGTTCTTAAGTAAAGTATATTAAATGTATAAGATACACTAATTTTTACAAAATAGAAAGAAATGCAAAATACAAAAATATTTTTAAAAGTTTTAAGTTGAGCATAGCCATGAGCTGGCTGAGCCCTGTGAGTGGAATTCTGTGTGTACGCTGCAGGTCGGCACATCACCCTGGTGGTCAGCTGTAGGCTTCAGGTTGCAGATCAGCAGGACTCATTTTCAGGACCCTGCAGATCAAAACAGGATGTGGCAAAGAAACCAGCCAACACCAGCTGTGACCAGGAATTACAGCACATTTGCCTAAGACACTCCCACCAGCGCCGTGAGAGTTACGAATGCTGTGGCAATGCCCTGGAACCTGGCTCATGTGGTCCTGGGAACTCCCCACCCACCCCATTTCCAGCATATAATTAGGAGTAGGTATAACTGTAGCCAGCCAGGAATCCATGCGTGCCACCTGCCTGTGGGTACCACCGCCATGTTGTTCTCCTGTTCTCTTTTTGTCTAATAAACTTGCTTTGCTTTCGCCTTACGCCACTGGCTCGCTCTGGAATTCTTTCCTGCAGGAAGCCAAGAACCCTCCCGGGCTGAGCCCCAGTTTGAGGTGTGCCAGCATCAGGCTTCCTCGCCTGGACAAAGCTTCCATGGAGAGGCAGTGCCAAGGGGGGCCCTGGACCCACTGGAGGAGGCCCCACACTAGCCGTGGGCTTCAGCCGGCCTAGGGCTTTCCCCCTGGCTGTGGCGGGAAGCTCCTCCAGCTCGCAGGAGGCAGGAATCTCACTCCCTCTTCACGTCAGCCGTCGTCTCAGTCTCGTTTCATGGCATGCGTTTCATACTATATTTAGCTGTCATCACAGCAACTCCACTTATTTGTTTGTTTGAAAAAAAAAATCAAAGGACATTCACTATGCATGAGCTTAGAAAGATTCAGCACGCTCCTAAAATAAAATGCACCTCTTCTTTCCAGCTGGTAAATTATGGCAGCACTTCAATCTTTGCAGAGAACATCAGGAGCCTGCGTTTGAGTGGAAGATGGATTGAATTCCTTGTTTTTGCAGGAGTCTAAAGCTGACTGGGGCCTCTACGGCCCGGCAGCAGCCAGGATGCTAAAAATGGTGGCTTTACAAAGTGACCCTGGGCTGCCTCTGGCAGGACTTTGCTGAGGCAAACACAGCAGGGATGGTAAGGAAGCTCTTCTCCCGTATCCCCCTGCCCACGAGAAGAGGACTGATCACTGCAGCTCAGCTCATTTCACATTCTGTCCCGTCCCACCCGCCAACGCAGCTCTACCTTCAGGACACTGTTGCTAGTGGCTTTTCCCTTTGAGCCATTTGGTATTTCCTTGTTGCTAATGAGATAAAATGATGAACGTGCTCCCAGCATCTGCTGTTCCATTGTCCAGTCCTCAAAACCATTTTGCCACGACACTGATGTGATGGAGACCCCAGAGGTGAGTGCACAGGGCCCTCTGTGACATACCGTTTTCAGGGGAACACTTGCTCATCATGCCTGGCAGGTGGGCTGGGGTCCCTGGAGGGCTTCCAGGGGCCGGCCAGAGAGGATGCCCTGCTCTTTCCAGCAGGGACCCTCAGATTTTGTGGGCTGTTGCTGGTGGAAAGTTCCAGGGTGGTCTCAGGTCCCAGACTGTCTGTGCTGACACCCACTCCTTGTCCTCCTTTTTCCCCTCCTCCTTCTTTTTAAACTGGGAGACAAGCCCACCCTCTTCTTTTTAACCACCTGTTGTGGCTTCATCCCTGGGCTACTGGCTCTGCAGAGATTGGAGTCCATCCCCCAGCCCAAGCAGAAGGTGCCCCCTGCTAAGATGCCCCTTTTCCTGCCCTGCTAACACGAGAGGCTAACAGCAGTGCTGGGGTTATCGCGGGATTCGGCCCCAGACAGGACCAGCCCAAGGCTCCTTCCCTTTCACGGGGAGCCTCAGGGATGTCCGGCCAGGGCATGTGCCTTAAGGGGAGAGGAGAGGGACTGAAACAGCCCACCTGAGCTGTCGGGAGAGCCAACTTGGCAGGAGCACAGGCCGCCCCCAACCTGCTCCTTTTCCTCCCCTGGATGGTCGAGGCCTGTGGCAAAAGGAAACTGCAGTGATGCCAACAGCTTCCTCAGGAGCCGCTGTCCCGCTGTGTGGGAACATCGTGGGGACGCCTCTGGGCCTGGCTCTGTGCCACATCTCCACAGCCAGCCCTGCCCCAGGGAGGACCTCCACTTCAGGCACGGCTTCCTGCCCTCGGGCCGGGACTCAGTGAGCAGACCCCCATGGTGCCCGGGTCCTCACCAGGCACCAATACACCCGGAACTCACTGCCCTTCACTTCTGAGGCTCTGCCTTCAACCCTTTCAACCTTAGAAACTGGAGTTACTGTCTTATACTATTACAACTCGACTAACTTACCTTCTCCTTCTCCTGTGGTGTGAAGTCAAGCGACCGTACAAACTGGCTGCAGGGCAGGAGTTACAGAAACTTCTCGGACAACGCCTTCCCTCCTGAGAACTGGACGGGCTCTCGGCCAACCCGTCCGCACCTATGAGGGTCCCGTTCAGCTCTGGGGTCTCTAGAGCCTCTGCCGGCAGCGCCGCCCCAGTGAGAGGGGCTCACGCACCTCTTCCCACAAACCGTCTGTTCAACAAGGTGCTGTTTACCTCTCAGGCATCCTGGATCACTTGGCGGGGAGTAGGCCCTGGGCAGGGCGGAATTCTATGTCTGGATCCAACACTTCCTCGAGGGGCCTTGGAAAGTTGCTCGTCCCCTCAAAGATGTGCCTGTAAAATACAGACCCCATACCTTTCCCGTGGTGTGGTGCTCAGGGTTGAGTCAGTACCTTCCGTGTTGTGGGTGCTCAGGGTTGAGTCAGTATCTTCCCCATGGTGTGGGCCTCAGGGCTGAGTCAGTACCTTCCCCGTGGTGTGGTGCTCAGGGTTGAGTCAGTACCTTCCCCGTGGTGTAGTGCTCAGGGCTGAGTCAGTACCTTCCCCGTGGTGCGGTGCTCAGGGTTAAGACACTTGCTTAGGGTAGCATTGGTCACACTGATGGCATCCAATCAGTGCCGGCCTCGCAGCCTCATCCCTCTCTTCTCCAAGGCTTCCCTGTCCTTCTCCTCCCTGCGTATCAGGTTTACGGGGGTGAGGAGCCTGCTTTTTTGGCCTGGACTCATCAGCCACCTCTTCCTTTCTGCGTGCTCACCTGGAGGCACCCTCTCTCCTGATCTCCGAACCCTGTGCTGCTCAGGTTCCCAAGACCCCCAGCCGGGCTGCTGTTTGCAGGCATTCCCACCCCAGCAGAGAGCTGGCCTCTGCCTTCTTCCAGGATCCTTCGTGCCCGCCTCGTGGCATTTGCCTCTGAGTGCCCAAAGACGTGGGCGCAACCCCTCTCCTGATCAGATAGGTTCACAAGTTAACCTGTGGGGTTGCTGTGTTCACAGACTCCAGGAGCTACATCCAGGCCATAAGGAGTTGGGGCCTCTGGACTCATCGTAGTGCCCAGGCCAGGGCAAAGCGGTGTGAGAGGGCCCTTTCCGCCTCGGAGAAGCACCCCAGGCTGGGAGGGCACACAGCACCTCACAGACGCCTGGGGATGCTGGAGAGAATGCCCGTGCCTCCCACCTCTGCCCTCCTTCCAGCAGGAGCCCCCCAGTTTGGTGGAGATGTAATAACCCTTTATCAGAATGAGCTTTTTTCTTCTTTTTAGCTGAGTTCCGGAAACAATTACTGTCCTGCCATCTGCTGACCATCACAGTGTGATTCTGGCAAACCTCACCTAGCAGATCCATGGGCCGGCTTATTTCCTCCATCCTGAAATGTTACAAAATCCAAGGCCTCTAAATTCAGTCTTCTCCTTCTCAGTCCAAATCTCCTCCTCCTCTTCTCATGGCAGGGCTGCCCCGTCCCCCGCTTTGCTGCAGGACTTTGGGGACCCCCAGCAGGCTCCCTCGTCTCCTTCCTCTCCCTTTCTCTGCCTCATGCTGTTGAGTCCCTGGCAAGTCTCATCCTAGGTGCACCTTTTCCAGGAAGCCTTCCCTCCCAGACTCCAAGCCCAGGCCAGCTGTCTCGGTGTGTGCCAGAGCCTCCATGATCACCTGCTGCTCTCTGTCCGCTGCTCCCCAGAAGACCCTGAAGAGCAGATGCCAACCCTGTCCTAGCCAGCACCTCCCCATTTCCCTACAGGCCCCTTCTGGGGCACCAGTGTTCCAGGGCCCACATGGTCATCCTGGCAGGACAGAGGGCAGTTAGAATAATGAGCAGATACCAGGGCTAAGGGGTCCACCTGTAGGGGCATCCTCAGGCCAGACAGGGCAGGTCAGATGTGCCATGGGCATCCAGGCATTCTCAGCACCAAGTCCTGAGACTCCGGCCTGACCTGCCCTTGCTGTCAGCAGCTCATCAACCTGGACACACCCTGGGAGTCACCTCTGTGAGCCACAGAGTGCATTCTTCATTTGTTTAGTTTTTAAAATGGTATGAAGGTGAGGACCCGCATTAGGGTTTAGTGAACTGGTCTGCTGGAACCAGGCAGTGGCTATGAATTCTGCTTTTATACCTTGTGTTTTGCTTTAGTAATAAGTTTTCACCCATAACTAGAAGTTAGGTATATCTATATAAACATATCTATTCATACACATATGAACACATATGAGTGCACATGCACATATAAGTTTGTGTGTGCACCATGTGTGTACGTATACATGCACACCCATGTTCAGATGGCCCCCAAGGAGCTCTGAATTCCCTGCCGCTGGCTGGACAGAGGCGCTGCCCCGGCTTCCTCCGGGGCTGCAGACTCTCAGGACAGCCCAGAGCCTGGTCTGCTCCCACCACCGCCAGCCACACAGGGGACAATAAGACGCTGTTTGAGCTGGAACAATTTTCCCTCTTCAGATCATGGCTTCCTGCCTCTAACGCCCTTGACAAATGAGATAAGAAGAGAAATCGTAGAGTAGCTGAGCAGAGGGGGTGCATCCAAGAAACTGGAGCAAAAAATCCAGACAGGCCAAAAATCCAGGATTCTATTATTACAACAGCCCGACTTCCAGAAAGGGAGAAACGTGTTTTGGAAACACCCCAGTGACCGTCACTTGGCTGAGTGTTGTCTGATGAGCTAGATCAAAGAGGACTCCGTGACTCCTCTCAAGTCTCCTGGGAGGTGCGGCAAGATGCCCGCGCCCTCTGAGACAGGTTGCCCCCGTTACCTGTTACCTGCTGGTCGTTTGGTCTGAGGTTTCCAAGCCTGGCCCCGCCTTTCAAAGATGACGGGCCTGACAGCTCTGCGGACCGCGGCGTGGACCACGGCGTGCTGTGCGGGAACCTTCCTGCTCAGTTTGTCACTATGCTTCGGGCACTACACTTGGTTCATTACTGAATATTTTGGGTCATCCTTTTTTTCTCTGTCTTACAAAACAGGATTTACATATACTTGTTGGCATTTGTATTTGGAATGCTAACAGAATGTTCAGAAATATTAAACCATAAATCAACAGAATACCACACTACTCTATGTGACTAGCCCAGATCTGATCATTGCCACTTCCTGTCATGTTGCAAAGAACGCTAAAATATATTTGAAATTCCTAAGTGAACATGAATTGTCAGTCATTTATATTAGAGACCAGAGGGGATTTTAATTTCCCTGGTACCACTTGTTAGGACCTGTGATATTGACTAAGATGGATGGGCCCTGAGTTTGCCAACCTGTTTTGCCATAGTTAGTCTATTATAGCCACTTACCCTGGGGCACCCAAGTGGGTCCCCGATCCAGCAAACACTGGCTACCTCAGCGGGACAGCGTTTCCTCAAGGCCAGTGTTCTCATAGATCCCGTGGGAACATCTGGCTACTTTCCACCTCGTAATTGTTTTTCCTTATTGACACTTAGATTAATTCACCTTACAAGTGTGAAATATTCTCCTTCCGAGTATGTCCCTGTTGATTTACGGAGTCACACTGAGTCTTGTCCCCTCACCATATTGATCTTCCATTATTTTCCTACCCTGGAATTTTCCCTCCACGTCTTTGTGGTTAATAAAGCTTCCTGATTACCCTTAATTAGCTTTATGATTTGTTATTACACATTTAAGGTTATTATTCAAATGTTTTGTGTAAGGATTAATTCAAGGAAAGGCTTGCTAAATCATGCCCAGGGGGTCCTACAAAGACTGAGAGTCAGAAGGACTCAAGGCCCGTGTGGTTCCGTCCTTCCAGCTGGGCCCTGATTGCTCCTGGAACCCCAGCTGTCCCCTGAAGGCAGAGGCCGGGCCAGGCCAGGCACTGGCTGGGCTCCCACGGACATGCAGCCAGGAGCTTGCCCCGGGCCCCTTCTTCTCTTGGCCTCACCCTCTAAGTGAGCCCTGGACTCAGAACGAGGTGGAAAGCAAAACTCAGCTTCCTCCATGGGCCCCTGACCCTAGAGCCTCATCCATCCCGGCAGCGACCAAGCTGCGCCAGCTCCCAAATGCCAGGCTCCCACTTCGGGAAGCCGCAGCAAAGCCCAGGACCGTGTGTCATGCAGCAGCTCGGGGCTGGCTGCTGTATCTGAGCAAGGTGGCCCTCACCTTGTGAGGGAGGTGGTAACAGCGTCCCTCTTACAGGCGAGGAAACGACAGAGGCACAGGGATCCAGGTCCTGAGACCCTGGAGCTGGCAGTCCCCCAGCAAGCCACATGGCCAGCCCTGTCCTTGGGTCCATCCAGGGTGGCTGCCTCAGCACTGTGCCCAGGGACCCCAACACCCCTGCCCAACACCCACCCAAAACCCTCAGTGACCACCATGCTCAGGCGGGCAAGGCCCTGAGCAGTTCCGCCCCTACCAGCATCACTGCACATCCCCTGACCTGGGAACTCCTGACTGCCAAGCACAGACCAGGAGCGGGGCCCGTGGGCAGCTTCTAGCACCCCCACGGAGCACAGGTTCGTTCTGAGCCACGGGGCCGGGGTGGGGGGCTGAAGGAGAGCTGGGCAAGGTGTCGCCTGATTGATAAGCTGAGGGGCCCCATAAACCTCAGGAATCCCAAACGCTCCCTCTCCGTGCTCAGCCTGGCTCCTCCCTCAAACCCCACGTGATGAGCTGTTTTGTTTCCTGATTTCGTGACCACTTCCAGGGGACATGGTGAGATCCCTCCAGCAGGGAACTGCACATGTCATCTTTACAGAAAAGACTGGCTCCCGAGAGAAGCTCACCCAGTGCTCACTGGAATGAATGAATGAATGATGAACTACACAAGGGAGAGTGGCTTTCGGGTCCTGTGACAATGGGCTTGGTATCACTGAGCTTTGGTCCTTCCAGCGCACGGCAAAGGAGGCATCTGTGGCTCTCCCCAGACCCGCACAGTCTGATTCGCCAGTGGTGGCGGAAGCTGCACCCGCTTGGCTCCTGTCAAAGGCAAAGCTCGGATGCTTGCTTTTGTCTCCTGATTTATAGACATTTGCATTTTGATCACTTAAGACCTCAAGGAGACGGAAAGGAGGGCACTGGAGGCCCCTTCATCTCTTCCTCCTTCGTCTGCATCCGCAAATCTGCATATAAACAGCAACGCCACCCTGGCAAGGGCTTTCTCCAAGACACCCTCACAATCTCCTTCCTGATCACTGCAGCTTCGATGATAGCAATTTGCACTTGTTACCAAATTAGACCCAGTCATTGAGCTGAGAGCCCGCAGCAGGGGAGTCCCACCCAGGAGACTCCTCCTCTATTCCTAGGGCCACGACCCCTGCTGCTGAGGGGAGGGCAGCGAAAGGGCCCTTGGAGGTGTACCCAGCGGGCGGGGCAGATGCGCCCCTTGGGCCCTGGCCCTGACGCCCGTGCCCGCAGCTGGCTGGGGCCGTCTCCCAGGCAACACATCCCAGCGCATCAGGGGCTGTTTCCAGATGAGGCTCCAAATCCGCTATGTAGCAGAAGGCGCGTTCTCTGCTGTTTTTATGGGGGGTACTTATCACATTTTCACAGACAACATAAACATAACTTTAAGCATCAAACATCTTTAATGTCTTTATTCCTCAGGAAGTGACAGTAAACGCTCCTCTATTAATGGGCTGTTTTCTGTGAGGGGAGATAAAGCATCTATTCTCCTCGGGCCATCCAATGAGCGGGGCTTACTTCTTGGGTGCAAGCATCAGTCTCAGCCTCTCGTCCTTCCTTCAGAGCTAATTTAGAATTACGGCATCCGAGCGAAGCCGTCCAAATTGAGCTGAATTCACATTCCAGCTTTAAGCACAAGGCCGGAGTCTTGCTGTTTCCCTGATGTTATGTGGGCTCTCATGTCTGTGCTTTTGATCCCAAATTCTAAATGCTCCCTTGAGAATGCCCTGCTAGGAAGGGGATTTGGTGGTGACCAGGCTCCAGAAGGACAGGTGAGCAGGGAGGCCTGGGACGGAAACACCCAGCAATCGGCCCACACACGGAGCAGAATGGAGGCAGGTGAACTCATGTTCGCGGTTGGGACTGACTGCCCAGAGCAAAGGGGTCATCACCAGCTCCGAGATGCCTGCACAGGCGTCGGCCCCCTCTCGAGGCGGTACCTCCTTCCTCCTCTTAAATGCCTGCCCGCAGGGCACGTAAGCTGCCTGTTTACTGGTAATCCATCTATTAGGCATACATTAACACACTGTAATTTGGTGTTGCTCCTTTTCCACTCTAAAAAATGAATACATGCAGATCACAAACCTCATTGCAGGGGACGTGTGGCCAGGACAGACTCAGAAACTCAGAATCCTTCAAACTGCATGAATACCCACAGCTTCTAAGACAGAGATCATTTCCAGAGCCATCAGTTATCCCAGATAACTTGAGGAATTCATGGCTAGTTATTTGCATTTACTGGCTCCAAGAAAGGCTAAGTTAGTTAAAAGTTCCTTGAGGTCCTAAATGATATTCCTTGGGAATGAGACTCTAGGACCAAAATTATGATCTGTGCAGGAGGAACCCTGGTCCCTGAGAGTCGGCTGGACCAAAAGATTGTTACAGACCTAAAGAAACCATGGAGGCCGCCCACACCCCAGAGGCTGGACGGGGGCCACAGAGAGTGGGCCGTGGAAACGCCCCCTCCTGCAGTCAGGGAGATGTTAGGTGCTGACCCTGGGGCGCTGTCTGTTGACCTTGAACAGGTCTTCTGGGCTCAGCCTTCTATCCACTCATGACCTGTTGCCTGGGGAGGCAACAGAGTTGCCCATACACAGACGACAATGTCAGAGAACGAAAAGTCACACAGGGTGGACTCAGCCTGACCAAGGTTCAAATCCCAGCCCGCTATGCACTAGCTCTGTGTCTTCCGCAAATCATTCATTTCCATATCTGTCACTGAAGCTGAGGGCGCTTACCCCTCACTGGCCTGAGTCTAGGAGGACACCAGATGAAGGCCTGGAACAGAGAGGGGGTGCAGTCCGTTCCTTGGTTTGCTCAAATGTCCTGAGCTTTCCAGGAGCCCTGGAATCTGTGAAAGGAGAACCACATGATCCCCAGCAAGGCCTCCGTTCCGGACTTCAGGGAAGGTTGAGGGCTCCATGTGCACCCGCTGGTGCAAGCGGGGCAGGGTACCGGCTGCCCCATCCCTCCTGCGGGCAGCACCCATCCAACAGTCTCCAATCAGAGGCAGGAGAGTCCCTGCTGGGGGGACCAGGAGTTCAGATGCTCCAGCGCCCACCCCCACTCACAAGGAGACAGCAGACACGGTACCACTCACACGAGTGCACATGCGCACACACACACACGGAGACAACAGACACAGTACCACTCACGCACACACACACATGCACACACACACACACAGAGGCTGCTCTCACAGACACACGGACACTCACACGGAGG
>PVKP010036990.1:0-22013 GCA_004027715.1 Plecturocebus donacophilus | reverse complement strand
TTTTTTTTTTTTTTTTTTTTTTTTTTTTTTTTTTTTTTTTTTTTTTCCTTTTTTCTTTTTAAAAAAAAAAAAAAAAAAAAAAAAAAAAAAAAAAAGAGTCTCAGTGTTGGTGAGATGATTTGAGCACTGGATCCAACCATGATTTAAACTGAAATATTTCTCTGCTTCTTTTGGTTTATATGTCAGTGCCTTTTCTTCATTATTTAAGCTCATTTTAGTTGTTCATCTATCAGTTTCTGTCAAAAATCCACTCTTGCACAGTACCCATACAACCAGAACTCTCACTTGGGCTCCAAGGTCTCTTCAAAGTCCATCTCTGGCATGTTTGCCAAGGTGTTGAGGGTTCCCCTTCAGCTTCCTTACTTTGTGTCTTAGCAGAAGCAGTGAGCTAGATTTCCTTGCTACCTGCTGGTAATTTGCTGAGTCATACAACTCTCTGCAAATATGATACTCTTATTAGCAGCATCAATACAGGGATTCTAAAGGAAAAAATATAGAATTGCCATAATGGGAGCCAAAACCTGGTTGATAAATCTTTTCTTGTTTTTCTTGTTAATGGAATTAGAGGAATGCGCATGAGACTGTCTTCAATTTATATATAACTATGATGGATTATTTCTTTATTTCAGTAGTGATAAATTTGGGGGGATTCCTGGGGTATTTACAAGGAGTAAGAGATAGTTTTGCTAAAAGAATCTTAAAAGATTTCATTGAATGTGAAATATCCAGTAAATGATAGGAGTCTGTCTTGATTCTCATTCCATAGTCTCTGCTTAGGGAGAAACTTTAAGTTTTTTTTTTCTTTAAAGATTAAGTATTACAATATCTTTTCCTGTTTTTTTTTTTTTTTCTTTTAGTGGCTTTCCTTTCTTATCACCCCATATAACTAAAGAGACAGAGGGAGTAGTTCTGTTGCTAACTCTTATAGAAGTTGTGCCCAATTCTCTTTTATGGTTTGCTGAGATTTTTATGCCAATAATAAGGTCAGCATCCTTCTTTGGAAAAGAAAATTGTCTAAATTCTACATATAGGTGATATTGCAGAAATATTTGGAATATAACATTGGCATACTAAAATTACTCAGAAACAACAAATGAACAGAGCAAAGTCAGTATGCAGCATATGCAATTCAGAACAACTCTGCTTTGAGACTCTGACATAAGATAGGCAGAGGAAGAGAAGATTCAAAAATTTTCTTCTTGGATGAATAATTAGATCACCTTTTAATTATTATCAGGCTACTGTATGATAGCTGATTTTGTTCCTCAATACTTACCTGTGCTATTCCTTTATTAATCAATTCCCGCACTACTCAGTTTCTGTATTCAGTCCTCTTCTACAAAGGCCAGAGTTTATTGGATTTTAAAGAGCCCTTAAATAAAGTTATCTAACATAACTTCCTTCTCAGTGAGAGGTTGCACTATATAATATGTATTCAGCAAATATTTTTTGATTACATATTAATTAGAAGACATCATGCTACACATCAAGGATAGATATGAACAAAATACCCTCCTGCTGAAACTCTCAATGTAATGAATGGATGAACGAAGTGAACAGGCTACTAAAATATCTTATAATAAAGGAGAACATTGATGTATATATATCAGAGGTTCTAGAAAGCTCTAACATTTGAGTCAGGCTTTGAACATGAAGCTTAGAAAACAAAGAACACACCAGGCAGAGGAGAAAATACGGAAAAACATGGATCACAGACAATTTGGAGAATTATTAACAGATTGACATGAGATGAAACTGGTCTATTGGTAAAGACTAGATTAAGAAAAGCTTTTGTAACAATTGCATCAAAAGCCAAAATTGACAAATGGGATCTAATTAAACTAAAGAGATTCTGTACAACAAAAGAAACTATCGTCAGAGTGAACAGGCAACCTACAGAATGGGAGAAAATTTTTGCAATCTACCTATCTGACGCAGGTCTGATATCCAGACTTTAAAAGAAATTAAACAAATTTACAAAAAAAAACCCATCAAAAAGTGGGCAAAGGACATGAACAGACACTTATCAAAAGAAGACATTTATGCAGCCAACAAACGTATGAAAAAAAGCTCAACATCACTGTGAGGGCAGAGAGCTTAAAGGATGAGTCAGTAGGTGCAGCAAGCCACCATAGTATGGGTATACCTGTGTAACATACCTGCACGTCTGCACATGTATACCAGAACTTAAGATTTAAAAAAAGATAAAACAGCTTTTGTGTGTGTATGTGTGTTGCACATGCACAATTCTGAAGAATTGGGCCTTAAATTGATCATCCAGGCAGCATGCTCATATCCAGAGTTCACAAAGCAGCATTTATACTTTTGAATAGTGCTAATTGCCAGACATTTTTGCTTATATATTTTGCTGAGATCTGTCTCTTTCTGATTTGTATTCACTGGTCCTATTCTCGACTTCATAAATTAAAATTAGTATAATGTTCTTTTATGTGACAATCCCTCAGATGTTTAAAAGTGTCTCTTATCTGCTAGTCTTCAAAATTAAAGTTCCAGTCATTTAAACTATTTATTATGCTCTTCTTAGAACATTCCAGCCTCGGAATGTAGATAATCTAATTAATAAGCAGCTTGGCTGGTGTGTAGCAATGTTGTGACCTTTCTCTGGATTCTGCAAGTAGGAATATGAGTGTCACTTACGATAATATTAGTATTTTTATTGCTATAATTGTTAACTACATTATATTATTTGTATATATTGACTTTAAAACCCATAGATTAGTTTTTCATGACTTACTACTGGGTTGATTCTTGCCAATCCTGTAATCTTGCAGATGATCTCTATGCACAAAGTTTTATATTTATTCTTGTTCAATTTAATTAAAAGTAATTTTGGTGTAGCATTATTTCCTGTAGAGATACTTAAATCTTCAATCTGTTTCTCTGTGTTATCAACTGCTTATGTTTTTTAATACTGTGTAGCTTAGATAAATATACTTTCATTCTAACTTTTGATAAAAATATAGAATTTCAAAAGATACATTACAACATCTACAGCATCTACAGAGTACACGTCAAGGCTGGTAATATGCAGAATATGCAATGTAAAATACTTAGGAGATTTGACTAACTAGTTTAATTCACCTAAACCAGCTAATATTTTCCTGTCTGTACTCCTAATTCATAATGAGTCTGTTAAATGCCTTTTAAATCAAAGTACGCTGCATCTTTGACATACCCAGATCAAATACTATGACAACCTTAAAACAAATAGAAATAGTGTTAATTTGACATACCTTTTCTTTTAATGCACAGTTGTTGAGTCCCAGAAATAGGTCCATTTTATTTTCCATGTGAATGTGACTTTATTTGGAAATAAGCTATTTACAGATATAATCAAGTGACCTTAAGATGAGGTCATTATGATGGGTTTCTAATACAATATAACTGGTGTCCTTATAAGAAGAGAAGAAGCACAAAGACAGATACACAGGAAAAATTCTTTGTGAC
Source organism: Plecturocebus donacophilus (assembly GCA_004027715.1). Taxonomy (NCBI): domain Eukaryota; kingdom Metazoa; phylum Chordata; class Mammalia; order Primates; family Pitheciidae; genus Plecturocebus; species Plecturocebus donacophilus. The sequence goes on along the minus strand of PVKP010036990.1, from coordinate 18,545 downwards.
CATGGAGGCAGAGATGGGAGTCACATGTCTGAAGGTATAGAGACAGCAAGGATTGCTGACAATACCAGAGGTTAAGAGAGCTGCATGGAACAGGTTCTTCCTGAAGCCTTTAGAAAGAGCATCAGCCCGTCAACACCTTGATTTTGGACTTCTAGCCTCCACAACTGTGAAAGAATAAATGTTTAAGACTGCCAGTTTGTAGAAAATTAATAAACCTAGACATAATGCTAGTGTCCACATTGCATTTTAACCCCCTTTTTGAAATCAGGTCAATATATACTCATCTTAATTCTTCTGGCAATGTTTTGATTTTCTATGTTTCTCTGAAGATTATTGAAGGTTGATTAATCATCACATTATTAGGATATTTTAGTGTTCCTCTAAGTTTATAAAATTTTAGGTGGTCAGATACTCCACTGTTTACTCATTTAAAATTGTTTGTTAGTTGCTAATTATGCACTTGAGACTAAGCTAGACACTAGAAATAAGGATGTGGTTCTTGGACTTGAGAAGCTTACGATGATAGGCCAATGAAAATATCAGTACAATTTGGCGCAACAAGTGTAATGAAAGAGGATACCTGCAGTCCTAGGAGAAAGCAAGAATAGGGCTACCTGGGGAAGTTTTCCATAGCATTGAATTTAAGGTTGGATGCAATATGATTTATGGCTTTAGGCTAACTCAAAGAAGGCAATTAATTAAAAATAAAAGAATGAAAGAACATTGCATAGCATGGAGATGTGAGAGAACAAGATGCTTTCTGGAAATCTGGGTAAGTAGATTTGTTTGGCATACAGTCAGTGGCAGAGAAGAGAGAAGGCTGGAAAAGTTGGCCAGACGTACTTCATTAGAGATCTTGGATTTCTTTCTGTAGGTCGTAGGCACCCATTATAATGACTCCCACCCATACACACTTTTAGTTGTATAGGAAGCTCTTTCAAACGGAAGGAAACAAGTAACAACAACAGCAAAAACATACAAAATAATTTCTCATTGATCCCCAGCATTTACTTAAATTATTTGGTGTTAATGTTAATTGGTTATGTTCAAACTTAAAAGTAATTTGGAATTTTGTACATGTAATTCACATACAACTCTAAAATAAAATATATTTATAAACTATACCAAAAAACTCCCACAAAGCTAATCAAATTCAGTTTAACGATTAAACTGAATTTGACAATTATTTAAACAATTAAATTACATGAAAGCAAATGCTTGCTGAAACTAAGTTGCACCTGCTATAGTGTAGTTTTTAAAAACTTCCAGATTAGTTCCTTATTTTAGTTACATGTTTTATCCTGTCTATGTAGCATTAATTAAAACAGCATGGTACTTTGAAACTTTGGATGAAAATATGCAATTTCTTCTCTAAGATTTTCTTGCTTACCAAAAGCTGTAGCAAATATTTAGCAATTTAATAAAATAGTATGAAATTTAATGACAGAAATATACATATTTGGCATTAAACATGTATAACCAGACAAGAAGGAATAAAAAGTAACACTATCAAAGGCAAAGCTTGACTATTTAACAGAACAATTTAGCAAAGTTTAGTAATTCAACAATATATACTCATCTTAATTCTTCTGGCAATGTTTCTCTGAAGATTATTGCAGGTCGATTAATCATCACATTATCAGAATATTTTAGTGTTCGTCTAAGTTTATACAAATTTCAGGTGGTCAGATGCTCCACTATTTACTCATTTAAAATTGTTAGTTGCTAATTATGCACTTGAGACTAAGATAGACACTAGGAATAAGGAAGTGGTTCTTGGACTTGAGAAGCTTACGATGATAGGCCAATGAAAATATCAGTCCTATATAGTAGCCATTAGCCAAAGAGGGTTATTTAGATTTAAATCAATTAAAATTAAATAGAATTGAAAATTCAGTTCCTCATTCAGACAAGCTACATTTCAAGTGTTCAGTAGCCCTTACCATATGGGACAGCCATGATATCTCAGACTTGATAAAACATTGAAAGATTGTAACTGGATAAAATATGTTGAACAGTTTAATTCTTATAATTTGTTTTATTTTAGTTGACACCAAAAATGAGTTATATTTGAAATTAAACCATATCATGTATTCATATGTTTCTAAATTATGCTGTTTATACTCCATGTTTTGGTTGATGATGACTCTTTATTTTTGTTTTGAGTTATCACTAGGTATTGTTACACAATTTAAGTGATTTTTTGTTTGAATTTAGGTTATCTTTAGCTTTAACAGCATAATTTTTTATTATCATAGATTAATAAGAAAAAAATTGGTTGCGTTTGCACTAAGTGAAAATGTAAGAATATCAGGATGCAGTAGAGAATATTTTATAGTGGTTGAAAAGAAAAGGTTAGTACCAGAACTGAATTATTTCCTGGTACATAGGAGTAAACCTATTTTATAATACTCTTGCTGATAATGCTAATCTATGAGTTTGGCTACAGTCTTTAAAGCAGTCAGTTGGAAAAAACAATCTATGAATTTTGTTTTTCAAGACACCGAACAATTATAGTTTTGATAATATAAATTAGATTTCAGATTTTTAAAAAGAGATTCATTTCAAAAAGAGATTCTTTGTAAATATCAGTGAGCATTTAGATACTTTATTAGATGAAGGGATTCAAATAGGAACACATCTAGTTTAATGAAAATCTTTCTTAAAGCACAATATTAATATAAAATATCATTATATTTTATAGGTAATTTTTTTTACCTATAATATAAATATAAAATATATTTAAATATAAAAATATATATAAAATATAAAATCATTATATTTTATATAAACAATAGGAGTTGTTTCAGAAAATTCTTGTTCAGAAATTGGCTACTTGGTTACTACTACTTTCAAATTCTTCTATAGTGAATTAGTGATGTAAGGTTTTTAAGTAACAGAGAATGGAATTAAGGCAATATTGGAAATGTTGAATTAACATTTTTTAAAAAGTAACTTAATGAATCTGGTAACCATTATTCTCAGCAAACTGACACAAGAACAGAAAATCACACACCACATGTTCTCACTCATAAGTGGTTGTTGCACAATGAGAACACATGAACACAGGAAGGAGAGCATCACCCACTGGTGTCTGTTGGGGGGTACTAGGAGAGGGTCAGTGGGGGATAGAGAGGTTGGGGAGGGATAACATGGGGAGAAATGCCAGATATAGGTGACGGGGGATAGAGGCAGCAAAGCACATTGCCATGTACGTACCTATGCAACAATCCTGCATGTTCTGCACATGTACCCTAGAACCTAAAGTGCAATTATATATATATATATATATATATATATATATATATATATATATATATATAAAAGTTATACTTTTCTCTAAAAAAATAAAAGTAACGTAACCCCCTTAATTTGTACAGAGCTGGATACTTAATAAACTTGTGTTTATGTGTCTGTCGGTTAATATTTACAGTAACTGTAAAGATGTTCTAAGAGCCATCTGTCAACATTGTGCTATGTTCACACAGAATTTTAAGAACTGTGTATATGGTCATTTCATTTATGTTTTCAGCATCGCTGTATTCCTGTGGAACCTCTACTTGCTCTCAAACAAGCACTATTTATGATAGATTTGTGACCCAAACTGCATTGCTTATTAGGTTGAATATGTGAGACACACTTTTCCTTAATTGTAAATTATCATTCAATGTAATGACTACTTATCACTTCACCTACTCAGTCTTGCCTTTTCTATGTACAGGCATAGCTGAATAGCTACGAAATTTTAAATTAGGTTATCCAACCTGGGTTTTACCTAGTTTTATTCAGTATTTTATCTTGAACTTCATGAACCAAAATCTGCATATGTGACTCACTTTAGGAATAGAACTTTCAGGATTTACTTTTAGTTTGCTCTGCATATCTGTCGCCAGACCAGAGGGTTTTTGACGGGTTGGAGTTGTGTATTTAAGGTGGGAGAGGCAATTCTCACAGAGATTCAAGAATAAATTTGGAATTCATGTCATTCCGTATGCAGATTAGTTTATAAATAGTCCTGTGCTTACTGGCGCTGAGCTACCACACCATAGCCCCTAAAAACATCTTAATTCCATTCCATTCTCTTTTTTATTTTGTGTGCTAAATATTGATATTCTTGTCTTTGATATAAAATCAACTATTCAGTGATCTGCATCAGAAATTCATTTGGCCTGTTTTATTTTGAAATTTTTAGCATATTCAGAGGAGTCTATTAAGCTTTAATTTTGCTCTCAAAGTGTTATGATCGTCCTTAGCATTCATGCTGTGACCTTGAACTTGTATTTAATATATTCTGTCTTACACTGAATATGTTGTAAGATGCTGATTAGATATTTTGAATCTTGAATGAAGCAGTACTAAAACTTAGCCAGTCTGAGTAAATTTTAATTCTAGAGGATTCGCTACAGGCTGAAAACTTAAGATGGCTTTTCAACTAGTCTCAATTAGAAAATAATTCTGTTTTAGTGTGTGCTCTGTTTTCTCTTCCTAACTGCAGAGTCTCTATTGCTCATAGTTTGTGTTGGTGTCTGATATGTGTGAGTATCTCCCAGATGCTATGGTGTCTTCAGAATGGTAGAAAATAAGATTGAGATTGTGACAGCAGGCTGATAAATATCTTCATGTCTCTTTTATTTCCCTGTGTAGTGTTTATCACATAATATACTTTGGACAGTGTTTTAAAAATAAATTGTACATTTTTGTGGAAAACCAACTATGTTTATAATCAGCATAGATGATTGTCTCTCTGAGAACCATCAGATATTTTAGCTTCCTAAAGGAGTGAGTTCAGTAGCACTTTATTTTAAACTAATAGACTTATTAATTAATTAATTTAGGGGAAACAGTATTATTTGTTGAAGTGCATAGTTAGTATTCTAAAGAAAATTTGGTTAATATTTATACTTAAGAGAAGGCAGTACCTAGGGCCTGTGGAAATTTGGTAGGCATCTATGACCTGTGCTATCTTTTAAAATAGATTTTTTTTTTGGTATTGGAAAAGGTTTTACTAATATCAACTAATGGCAACATAATTCATGATTGGAAGTTGTTAGTACAAGATAGGATTCTCATTGTCTGCGTTTTGCAAAAGACTTCCTGTGTTTTTCCCTGGAGCAGCAGATAGCAATTCTAAGCCATTGAGGTACACACCACAGGTACTGTGCATTTTAATTGACTGATTTGCCTCTTCACCTTTTGAATTACAAAGATGAGGCACTAAATGAATGCTCAGCCTTTAGCAAACTGAGGGAAAAATGCATTATAACCACAGACCAAATAAAAGTACAGTTGTGCTAACTCAAGGTAGGAGGACCAACTTGCAGAATGACCTTGGGAATCGGCAATTTTAAGTGACTCATCCACATTCTTTTCCTAGCTGAGCACGGAATAGTTCATTCTCTACAAATCTCTTAAAATTTACTAAAATTTGTCTTTAGTTGAATAGCAGCAGCGACTTCCACACTGTCTTAAGCCATACACTGAAGTCATTAAATGACAAATATACTTCCTTAGGCAATGTTTGGTGATTCATTAGTCTAATAGGAGCACCATTTCTCTACTTCCCTCTCTGTCTCCTAACTTCCCCTTTTTCTTCCTCTGTCCTCCTTTCCTTCTTTCCATTTTCTAAAATTCAAGATCTTGAAGTTAAATTAGAGATAATCCAATTTAAAATTTTCATTTGAGGAAACTAAGGCCCAAACCAGGTTCATTATTGCCAGAGCCAGAACTAGCTCCTAGATGTTCCTGCTCTAGTTCTTTTTGCACCACATACACTGCTTCTTTATGATATGCATTCCAAAATAAAAGCATAAGTGACTATTATAAGCCTTAACACATAAGTATTGAGCATTTACTATGTGCAAGGTGCTATGATAGATGTTGTGGAAAAAAACAAGGAAAAAGACAATGTTTATTTTCTCAAGAGTTTACAGTCTACCAAAGGAGATAATTTCCATATACATTTTTATGTAATTATATATAAATTACATAATAATTGCCATACAAGTTTTTCAAAAAAATCCTGAGTAGAAAGGATTCAAGTCTGGGATTATCTTAATTATTATTATTATTATTATTATTATTATTATTATTATACTATAAGTTCTGGGATACATGTGCAGAACATGCAGGTTTGTTACATAGGTATACAAATGCCATGGTGGTTTGCTGCATCCATCAACTTGTCATCTACATTAGGTATTTCCCCTAATGCTATCCCTCCTGTAGCCCCCAATGCCACAACATGCCCTGGTGTGTGATGTTCCCCTCCCTATGTCTCATTGTTCAACTCCCACTTATGAGTGAGAACATGTGGTGTTTGGTTTTTTGTTCCTGTGTTAGGTTTCCGGCTTCATCCATGTCCCTGCCAAGGACATGAACTCATTCTTATTTATGGCCACATAGTATTCCATGGTGTATATGTGCCACATTTCAAAATCTAGTGGAAGACAAGAAATAACTAATATCAGCGCAGAACTGAAGGAGATAGAGACACAAAAAACCCTTCAAAAAATCAATTATTCCAAGATCTGGTTTTTTGAAAAGATTAACAAAATAGATAGACCACTAGCCAGGCTAATAAGGAAGAAAAGGGAGAAGAATCAAACAGGTGGAATAAAAAAATGATAAAGGGGATATCACCACTGATCCCACAGAAATACAAACTACCATCAGAGAATACTATAAACACCTCTGTGCAAATACACTAGAAAATCTAGAAGAAATGGATAAATTCCTGGACACATACACCCTCTCAAGACTAGAACAGGAAGAAGTCAAATCCCCGAATAGGCCAATAACAAGTTATAAAATTGAGACAATAATCAATAGCCTACCAACCAAAAAAAGTCCAGGACCAGATGGATTCAACACCAAATTCTGTCAGAGGTACAAAGAGGAGCTGGTACCTTTCCTCCTGAAATGACTCTAAACAATAGAAGGACTCCTCCCCAACTGATTTTATGAGGCCAACATCATTGTGATGCCAAAAACTGGCAGGACACAACAAAAAAAAATGTCAGGCCAATATCCCTGATAAATATCGATTCGAAAATCCTTAGTAAAATACTGGCAAACCAAATTCAGCAGCACATCAAAAAGGTTATCCACCATGATCAAGTCATCTTCATCCCTGGGATGCAAGGCTGTTTCAGTATATGTAAATCAATAAACATAATCCATCATAAACAGAACCAATGTCCAAAATCACGATTATCTCAATAAATGCAGAAAAGGCCTTCGATAAAATTCAACACCCCTTCATGCTAAAAACTCTCAATAAACTAGATATCAATGGAACATATCTCAAAATAATAAGAGCTGTTATGACAAACCCACAGCCAATATCATACTGAATGGGCAAAAACTGGAAGCATTCCCTTTGAAAACTAGCACTAGACAAGGATGCCCTCTCTCACCACTCCAATATAGTATTGGAAATTCTGGCCAGGGCAATCAGGCAAGAGAAAGAAATAAACAGTATTCAAATAGGAAGAGAGGAAGCCAGATTGTCTCTGTTTGCAGATGACAAGATTGTATATTTAGAAAACCCTATCATCTCAGCCCAAAATCTCCTTAAACTGATAAGCAACTTCAGGAAATTCTCACGTTATAAAATCAATGTGCAAAAATCACAAGCATTCCTATACACCAATAATAGACAAACAGAGAGCCAAATCATGAGTGAAATACCATTCACATTTGTTACAAAGAGATAAAATACCTAGGAATACAACTTACAAGGGATGTGAAGGACCTTTTCAAGGAGAACTACAAACCACTGTACAAGGAAATAAGAGAGGATACAAACAAATGGAAAGACATTTCATGCTCATGGATTGGAAGAATCAATATTGTGAAAATGGCCATACTGCCTAAGTAATTTATAGATTCAATGCTATCCCAATCAAGCTACCATTGACTTTCTTCACAGAATTAGAAAAAACTACTTTAAATTTCATATGGAACCGAAAAAGAGCCTGCAGAGCCAAGACAATCCTAAGCAAAAAGAACAAAGGTGAGGCATCATGCTACCTAACTTCAAACTATACAACAAAGCTACAGTAACCAAAACAGCATGGTACTGTACAAAAACAGAAATACAGACCAATGGAATAGAACAGAGGCCTCAGAAATCATACTACACATCTACAACCATCTGATTTTTGCAAACCTAACAAAAACAAGCAATGGGAAAAGGATTCCCTATTTAATAAATGGTGTTGGGAAAACTGGCTAGCCATATGCAGAAAAATGAAACTAGCCATATGCAGAAAACTGATACTGGACCCCATCCTTACACTTTATACAGAAATTAACTCAAGATGGATTAAAGACTTAAACATAAGATCTAAAACCATAAAAACTCTGGAAGAAAACCTAGGCAATACCATTCAGGACATAGACATGGGCAAAGACTTCATGACTAAAACAGCAAAAGCAGTGGCAACAAAAGCCAAAGTTGACAAATGCAATTTAATTAAACTAAAGAGCTTCTGCAGAGCAAAAGGAATTACTGTTCATTCTCTCTCTGTGTTTAGTCCATTACAAATCTCTTACAAGTTTATCTTTGAGGCCTAAAAAGAGAAAGGGGGGCAGCATAGTCAGGGATGGCCCCAACCACCTCAGTCCCAGCCATCTCAGTCCCAGGTCATGTATGATTCACAAATGCCCTAAAATTGGCAGATCTTTCTTCCTGTTATTTTAAAAAGCATAGCATTTTTTCAAAAGAAATCTTCTCTAGGAATCTCAATGAAAGAGAGAAATGTAAAAGCATAGAAACAAAGGGCAGTTTATACTTCTCAAGTTTTTTGTCCTAATGTATCAGAAAATCCAGCTAGTGTTTAATGAGGAAGAAAACCAAAACTGCACTTAACACTTGCTTTTACACATTTTCCTCTTTTCGCCATTAGTTTGTCAATGTTTATTATTTTACAGAAAATTTGGTATAAAGAAATGGTTTGTAGAATAAAAGCTAATGTTAGATAATTATAAGCATTGTTAAGATAATAAAATATATAAAAATGGTATAGAAAAAAGTGTTTTTTAAAAAGATGAGCAATTTCCCCATATTTGATTTTAAGCATTACATTTTAAATAGCTTATTTGTTCAAGAAAAAAATCACAATTACCGTATTTTAAGCTTGACTGTATAATACATAAAAGGAAATCCTAATTTTAAATGCTATTCTTTCATACACATATCTGCCTTCAGAATTAGTGATATATTTATTATCCTAAGAACATCCCTTTAACTTGATAACCATAGCTATGATGACTCTTGGGTAATAGATCCCAAACTTGTTTCTGAAGCTTGGTGCTTTGGGGAAGAAGATTATTTCAGGACTGAGAGTTGATGGGAACATGGCTGACAAATGGGAAGTTTATAAGTAAAATGCCCTAGCAACAAAGAGATACCTATCCACATTCAATTTGGGGGAAAAAAAGAACACTGATTTATTACTGAGTAAACACAATAGACTACATACATGTAGAGGGCCCACAAAACCTATGAAGTCAGAATGACATTTCACACAATTTATACAGCAAAGAAGAAGAAAATAAAATAACATTTCTCTTATTTCCTCAGTTATGTCTCGAGATAGGCTTCTAGATTAACTCTAAGGGTCTGTGTTTCTATTTCAGGAGGTTATGAGGCCTGTAACCTTGGAGACATCTTTGCAATGTGAAACTAGAGACTGGGTTTATCTAGACCCTGGATAGACCATTTATATCTAATAGGTTAGAACAAGAACTCAAGCACATTGTGTTTCTAAGGAGACTCAAGAGGAGAAGAGAAGGAAGTTGCCTTCTTTCCCTTTGTAAGCAAATAATCTCCTTCTTGTCTTTCTCCTCCTCCTCCTTAAAGTTTATAACAGGAAGAGTGGAGCTTTTCTCTTATCTATGATTCATCTCTTGGGCTGTAGTTAAGCTGAAATGAGGGTTGGGGTGGGTATTGTTTAGCTATTTATGATGGCATTGCATATTCAGTGGCAGCAACAAAAGATGCACTGTCTTAACTTTTATGAGTTAATTCAGGCACTAGAACAATAAGTGACAAGATAGACATTGGCACTTCATTTATACGGAGTTGCATTATCTGACAATCTCATGTTTTAACAACTCAGCTAAGTATGTATAGAAAGCTCTGAGAAGCTAAAATATAGACCACAAAATCTGGGTCACTCAGGCACTTACAATGAGTTTGTTAAGCCCTCACTTATTCTCTTTTGAATGTGCTTGGTTGTCTGTTTTCCAGTCCACAACAGATTAGATACAATATGGTAAAATACACTGGATGGAAGCATTGACTCTAATAACAGCAAATGTGACAGTGGAAAACCTGATGTTAGTGGAGCTGTAAAGGAAAATGACCTATAATTTGAATTATAGGAACTCGAATGAATATTGAAATATATATTTTAGTATATATTTAATATGTAAAGTGTTTGATAAATACTAGACACTTAGTTCATATCATGTCTTTTCCTTTTTTCCTCTGCAAGTATGACTGTATTACATTGCAGCCAAAAAAATCAGTTTTCATAATATTACTGTTAGTTTTGAGAAATATTTATGTCTGGATACTCTGGAAAACAGCAGGGCATTGTGTGTATATATTAGTTCTTTTTAACCCAGTATGTTAAAACTGAAACATATTTTGCTATTTTAAAACATAAACTTAAGTAATTTATAAAATTTAAATGTTGAGTAATAATAGTAAAATAGTGATTAAAAGCACTTTATATGTATTGGTGCATGTAATTTCATTTATCTTATTTATGCTGAATTAGGTGAAACTCCCCATTAGCAATAGATTACAGTACAGTCATGTGTTACTTACCAATAGGGATAATTGCTGAGAAATGCATTTTTAGGTGATTTCATCACTGAGCCGATATCATAGAGTATATAATTACATAAATCTAGATGGTACTGCACACCTAGGCTGTAATAGCCCATTGCCCTGAAGCTGCAAACCTGTACAGAATGATACTGTATTGAATACTGCAGGCAGTTGTAACATGATGGGATTTGTATATCTAAGCATAGAAAAGGTACAGTAAAAATATGGTATCATAATCTTATGGGACCACCTTTGTATAAGTGGCTGGTTATTGACTGGAACATTGTTAGGTGATGCATGACTGTACTTTTACTTGGCATTATTATTGTCATTATTTTTCAAGGAATCGCATTTCACTTCTAAAAATGCACTTTTCTTGAGAACATGAATCTGTTAAATTTTTGATCATACCTTTTGCATAAATAGATGCTTAGTAAACTTTTATGAAGTCAATTAATTAAATCTGTTGTACAATTCCATTGGCATGATACCTTTATTGCAATTTATTTTTTAAAAGGATAGGGAAAATAGATAGAGGAGGTTCAATAGAATAAACATATAAACTAAGCATAGATGGCCAGCTCAATTTAAGTATGAGACAGTATCTGTTATCCCCTGTTGGTAATAAAGTACTGTTTTTTCAGGGAAGTTCAAATGTTCATACACAAATACCAAGACTTAACACAGGATTAGATTCAGATTTAAAGCTGTCAGATCACTGACAATCTTTGTTCACAATTCAGTGCCTGATTATTGAATTGTAGATATAAGATTATTTATAATTACCACACTCTTACCCTTCATTTTAATCTGAATTCATTAATTTTACATAATGTCAGTAGTAGGTCAAATTATTGTAACAATGAACTACAGTCCCTAAAAATTATGACAAAAGGAGGCCAGGGTTAATTTTAATTTAAAGTTTTTGGATTTCATAACCTATGTATCTTATATGTGATCAAGGAATCGGAACTATTGAATAGCACCTGCTGCAGTATTTCGATTTTAAGTCAGCTTAAAATTTGCTAATTAATTTGCAATTAGAACAACAGTTATCTGCTTATATGACATTATTTCTTATTATGTTCTCAGTTTACTCTCTAAATAGAGTGTCTTGGAATTGTACTCATCTAACATTTTGGCCTGAAGAAAGCTGGAAGTGGGCTGGCAGCATAGTGGTTTTTCTCCTTGTCTTCTAGATCTAGGACTAGAGCAATATTTGATAGCAACAAAGGTTGTCAAAGGAATCTGTCTCACATATTTGTACTCCAGCTGTATCTGCCTTATAAGTCCTAATAGTTCTAGTCTTGGGTCTGTATCTGTGTGTCATCACAGAAGTCTAGAACTCTGGTTCTGAGTTTAGATGTACCTGTGTTTAAATCCTACTGCCTCCACCTCTTGACGATGTATTCCTAGGCAAATTTCCTAATCTCCCGTAGTCTCAGTTTTCTAATCTATAAAACAGAGATAACAATGGTACCTATTTGAGAGGCTTGTCAAGAAGATTAAATGATGTAGCTCACTAAATATATAATGAGTATTAACATTATAGTGTCCTAAATTTTTAATATGGTATGCAGCCAAAGTGTTTCAACTTTACAATTGCTTCTCATTCAAGATGATCTAATCTGCTTTTTCCCTGACAAATAAAATAATTCATTTCTTTATATAACTGATAGAATTTAAATAGATGTTAAAAGGAAAGCAATCTAGCTGTATTAATTTCTACTAAGATTTGAGTCACTGGTAACCATAACTCTCCAAGACTTATTTATGTTTCAAGAGATACCTTATTTTTTTGCAATCTATTATTCGAAGGTTTATGCATGACAATGAATTGAAGTGAAACTTTAGACAATATTGATGAAAGGTACATTTGGGGCTCATTGCCTTTCAGGTTGGTTGTCATTGCTGAGAGGCCTATCTTGGGTTTAGCTTGCAGAAGTTTAATCTTTCTATCACATACTTTTTCCTTTTGTACTTTTCCTTTTTAGAGTCCTGGATGGGTTCCAGGACCTCTGACAGATACCAAAATCTAAGGATGCTCAAGTTCCAGATATAAAATGGATATATATTTGCATATAACCTTTGCATATAACATATGGATATCCTCCTATATATTTAAAATTATCTGTAGATTACTTGGAATACATAATGCAATGTAAATGCCATGTAAATAGTTGTTACACTATATTTTTAAGGAAATAATGACAAGAAAGAGTCTATGCATGTTTAGTACAGACGCAACTTGTTTTCAAGTAGTTTAAATTCATAGTTGGTTGAATCCACGGATGTGGAGCCCACAGATACGGAGGGCTGACCGTACATTCTTGAAAAACTATGAATCTTTTGGCAAAGGCAGGGTGATGTACAATAGAAGGAGGAGTTGGGATTAAGTTCAGGTCAGCTGAAGGTTGAAAGAGTAAGATATGAGAAGTAGCAATGACTGGTTTTATATAAATCTGTATGTAAGTAGGGGACTACAACTGATGGAATGTTTGTTTCCTCCAAAATCCATATGTTGAAATTCTAATCCAAATGTGATGGTATTTGCAGGTGGGGCCTTTGGTAGGTAATTGGGTCATGAGGATGGAGCCCTCATGAATGAGGTTAGTGCCTGTGTAAGAAAAAGAGTGCTAGCTAGCTTTCTGTCATGTGAGGATACCGTGAAAAGTCAGCAGTCTAAAACCTGGAACAGGGTCCTCCCCAAGAACTTGACCCTTCTGGAACCCTCATTTCAGACCCCCAACCTCCAAAACTATGAGAAATCCATGCTGTTTAAGCCATACAGTTTGTGGTGTTTTGCTATAGTGGTCCTAGCTAAGACAAGGACTAAACTTATTCTCAAGATTGTAGAAATGAGGAAGTTAACTCACTTAATGCTAGGTTTGGACATAGAAATAGATATGTAATACCTCATGTAGGTAATTGTCTAGGTAGGATATAGTCCATTTTAAAAGAGCACACCAGTTATTTGGAGATTAGCTTTGTTTTCTTAGCAGTGAAAAGCACTATGGGGACTAGTATAAACTGTTCGGTTTAAGTGAAAAGAATGTCCAGATGATGTCTACATTTCTTATAAAGACAACTGAATCACCAAGTAGCGACGTTGGCAGAGCTCTGACTTCTACTTTTGGCACTATAAAGTTTAGAAGAAAGAGTAATGGAAAGAAAAAGGAACTGGGTATACATCGCCATGGGTATTCACTTCAGTACAGTGCACAACGTGGTGCTGTAATACCCCAGCGACATAGATTAAGGTGCCAGGCTTGCTTCTCAGACTCTTAATGGAAATTCTGACTTTCTGCAGAGAGAATTTTTTTTTTATATTATATTCAAGAAATAATAAATGGATCCAGGATATCGAGGAATGAAGCTTTCCAGTTACAGAAAGATTTTACATACATAATTTCGCTTTATCTTCAAAATTAATCCTTGAAAACAGGTAGAACTGATGGTTTTATCTTTGAGTTACAGATAAGAAACATAAGATTGCCAAAAATCATACAGCTTCAGACTCAGACAAAAAAAGGTAGATCTTTTATATTCTCTGTGGTTCTTTCTGTCATATTACTTATATAAAATGTCAGTGGAACAAAATGCGCAGGCTTTTGGGCATGTAAAGAAGGATTATTTTTCTTCTAGCTAACATGTGCTTTTCTTTTTTGAGACAGAGTCTCGTTCTGTCACCCAGGCTGGAGTGCAGTAGCATGATTTCAGCTCACTGCAAGCTATGCTTCCTGGGCTCAAGCAATTTTCCTGCCTCAGCCTCCCAAGCAGCTGGGATTACAGGCACCCACCATAATGGCTGGCTAATTGATGGAGTTTTAACCCTATCTCTACAAAAAATACAAAGAAAATATTAGCCAGCTGTTGTGGCACATGCCTGTAGTCCCAGCTACTTGGGAGGCTGAGGTGGGAGGATCACCTGAGCCCCGGAAGTCAAGGCTGCAGTAAGCTGAGGTCACATCACTGCACTCCAGCCTGGGTGACAGAGTGAGACCCTATCACAATTAATCAATCAATCAATCATTCAATAAATAAAAACAAGAGACCCAAACAGATAAAACACCCTTTAAGTGTGAAGGACTAATGCTTTCTGATTCCAAAATTTATTTTAAAAACTACAGTAATTAAGACAGTCGTCTTAATTGGACAGTGGTACTGCTATAAAACTAGACATATAGGTTGGTGTAATAGAATTGAGTGTTCAAAAATAAACCCTTACCTTTATGGTCAGTTAATTGTTGAGGAAGGTGCCAAGATAGTAAGGAAAGAATAGTCTTTTTTCAACAAATATTTTTAGGACAAATGTCTGTCTCCATGTGAAAAAATAACCTTGGGCTGTTACATTAAAACATATGCAAAAATTAACTCAAAATGCATTGTAGACCAGGGATAAAGATCAAGATGTCTGACTAGAAGCATCTGGCACTCACCTTTTCCATAGAAAAGGACCAAAATAGCAAGTGGGTAACCACACATTGAATAGAGTGTCTAAGATAGAACACTGAAATTCAGCAAGGAAATGACAGGGACCCTCTGAGGCATAGAGGGAGAGGGCAGCCAAGCAGCTGGCCTAGCCAGAACAGTTTGGAGTGAGGAAGGTGTCTTTATTGTGGGGAAGAGGTAGGTGAGAAATCTCTTGCTGTCCACTTTCCCACCACAGTTGCTGGTGATACTAGCCACAGGAGAGCCACTCAGCACTCACAGGCCCTTAGCTTAGTATAGAGAGCTGCCTAGGGTCTATGCAAGTGAATTGTTCCAGAGAGGGATTCACACTGGCTCCCACATACTCCCAAAGACCAAAGCAGCTATAGCATGGAGCTATTTTTAGAACCCAGCTCCCACTAGACTACATTATTCTCTGGGACCTGACCGGTCTTGCACTTTCACATCTCCAAAGTCCCACTTCTATCCTCTGCATTCACCTAGAAAGCTGCAACACCACAATGGTAGCTAAACTCAGCGTCGTGGCTTGGTCCCCAGGATTCTGGCCTATGCGGTGCACTACACCCTGGGGAACAGGTGGTTTAGCACACCAGGGTGGCTGCCTCAGTACAAAGGGAACTGATACTCCCCAGAGCCTTAGATGTGCCTGTCCTGGGCTGCTGCAACTGAGAGAAACCTCCTCCCCTCCACTCCAGCTTCACACCTGCATACACCTTCATAGGACCTGAGGACAGGACTTCCCTAGGCACTACTGTCTCTAATGCCTGCATACATGCTCTGGATGCCTGCATATTGGCCTGCCCCACTCATAGTTGCCACCACTACCACCTGTTCATCCATGCAGGGCCCTGAGGACAGGCCTGCCCTGATCACTGCTGTTGATGCTTGTGCAGGCTGTCCAGGAGCCTGAGGGTACACCCACCTCACATAGTACCACCCCCTTTGCCTGCATGCACTGTTTTGGAGCCTGAAGAATTCAGCTCATCTTTCTCATCACCATATGCTCCCTTTTCTACTAGCCAGAAGACTGAGGACAGGCCTACCATGTCCACTGCCACTGGCAGATACCAGCCTGCTGCCATCTGCTGTCATAGTCACTGCCAGTACACATGTGCACTTCCCAGGCCCCTAGAGACATCCACTCAGCCTGCTGCTGTGCTCTTCATCTAGGCATTTCATCCAATATCCTGGGGAGCGGTCTACCCAGCTACAAACATTACTTCTGGTGTCTGCACTCTGATGGGCCCACAGGCTGTCCTACTATTGCTATTGTTATTGTCAGTGCTGTGCACACTGCCCAGTGACCCAAAGACATGCTAACCTGGTCTTCCTCATCTATCACTAATGCCAAAGCATGCTTCCTGGGGCTTGAGGATCAGCTTACCTTGGTCCTCCCACAGCCATTACTGGTGCCATCGTATACCACCCAAATGCCGTAGGACTGGCATGCCTAGTTAACCAGCAACATCACTCATGCCCAAGGACCAGCCCACCAGTGACCTTGTCCTCAGCAACTCCTGTCACAGCAGCCAGTAACAACTGCAGCCAATGTCACTGAGGAACTCACTGATACTGCTTATATTTGTTACAGCCAAACAAATCATATGTAGACTACACTACTGTACCTTCCCAGAATCAAAGCCAAAACACCCTACTTATACAGCAATAAAGATCTTACAGGTAAAAATCTTTCTCTACTAAAGCCAGTCCATAAGATTAGAACAAGCAACTATTAAAACAGATGCAGAGATATCGGTATAAGAATACAGAATCATGAAAAAGCAAGGAAACATGACACTTCCAAAGCAATATACTTGCTCAGTGACAGATCCTACAGAAAGAAAAGTCTATTAAGTGTTGGAAAAAAATTCAAAGTAATGATCTTAAGGAAACTCAGTGATATACAAGACAACACAGATAAGCAATATAAAGAAATCAGAAAAATAATTGATGCTCTGAATGAGAAATTTGACAGAGCTAGGTATAAAAAAGAAATAGAAGTTGTAGAAGTGAAGAAGTCAATTTTTAAAAATACAATTGATATCTTCAACAATAGACTAAGCAGAAGAAATAATTAAATTTGAAGATAGATCTTCTGAAATAACCCAGATCCAATAAAAACAAAAAAAAAAAAACCAAAACATTTTTTAAAAATCCTGAATAAAATAGAAGGAATGAAGAGCATTCATGTGACAAATCGGACACTGTGAAGCAAACAAATATTCTTATATTTGGATTTTCAGAAGGAGAAGAGATGGGCAAAGCTATAGAAAACCTATTTAATGAAATAATAACTGAAAAATTTTCAAGTCTTATGGAAGATAGAGACATCCAGATTCAGAAAGGTGAAATATTCCTGAACATATGTATTTTCTGATGCATATTATAGTCAAACAGTCAATAGTAAAAGACAGTTCTACAAACAGCAAAAGAAAAGGGTCCAGTCACATGTGAGGGAAGCCACATCAGACTAACAGCAGATTTTCCAACAGAAGTCTGACAGCTCAGGAGAGAATAGAATGATTTATTCAAAGTGCTGAAAGAAAAATACTGCCAGCCAAAACTGCTATACCAAGCAAAGCTGTCTTTCAAATATGAGGGAGAAATAAATCTGTCTCAGACAAGCAAAAACAGGGCTTTCATCACCACTAGACTAGTCCTACAAGAAGTGTTTAAGGGAGTCCTACATCTGGAAGTTAGAGGACAGTCTCTACCTTCATGAAAACACCCAAAAGTATAAAACTCACTGGTAGAGCAGATACACAAAGGAGAAAGAGAAAGCAATCAATGGTCATTACTACTAAAAACCACCAAATTGTAAAGGTAAACAAAACATGAATAAGAAAGGAAAAAGGCTATACAAAATAATCTTAAAACAACAAAAAGACAAGAGTACCTCTTGATTTACCAATATAACCTTGACTGTAAATGGTTAAATTATTTTATTAAAATATATATACTAGCTGAAGAAATTGAAAAAATAAGCGAGAATCAACTATATGTGGCTTATAATAAACTTCTTCACCTGTAAAGACAGCCACTGAAAGTGAAAAGATCGATAAAAAATATTCTATGCATACAGAAACTGACAGTGTGTAAGAGTAGCTACACTTGTATAAGACAAAATAGACTTTTAATTAAAAAATACATAAAAAGAGGCAAAGGTGACAATGAAATAAAACTAGAAATCAATAACAAGAGGAACTTTGGAAACTGTACGAACACATGGAAATTAAGCAACATTCTCCCT
>PVKP010036989.1:0-22008 GCA_004027715.1 Plecturocebus donacophilus | reverse complement strand
GCTAGAGATGCCCTTAATGGGCAATACCAATTTGCCAAGAGGAGAGTGGGGCTAACTGCCAGTTAGAGAGAAACACCCATGAAGAAGGTCAGAGAAGAGAACGGGCCTGCGCCTCTAAATCAGGGCAGGCAACACAGAGTACTGCACAAGCCTCTACAAGCTCTGAAAGCCCAAGACTGCTCAGGGCTAAGGGCAGGAACCGACCCCGCCACCAAATGAACTGTCCTCTCCAGTGGCATGTGCAGCAGCAGGTTAGGTGGGGACAGTGCATTCACACTCAACAAGCACAGGCCTTCCACTGGGCAGCCTTGCCATCAATGTACATGACAAAATCTATCTTACCTCCATCTTTACACATTTCACTAGAAAATAAAGTAACTTCAAGTTTATTTGTGCACAGGTAAGAAAGTGTCCTTCACTGGCTTCCTTTCCAGCCAGAGGGACGTTTCTGTGCCCCGAACCCTGAGGCCAAAGCTCCTATCACCCATCCTTCAAGCAAACCTGAGGAAAACCAGAGCAAGAGGCTGACTTGTGGGCCAGGCGTGGTGGTTCACGCCTGCAATCCCAACGCTTTGGGAGACTGAGGCAGGAGGATCACTTGAGGCCAGGAGTTCAAGACCAGCCTGAGCAACATGGCAAAACCCTGTCTCTGCTAAAAATACAAAAATTAGCTGGGCACGGTGGCATGTGCATACAGTCCCAGCTATTTGGGAGGCTGAGGCAGGTGGATGGGTTGAGCCTGGGAGGCAGAAATTGCAGTGAGCAGGGATGACACCACTGCACTCCAGCCTGGGCGACAAAGTGAGACTCTGTCTCAAGGGGAAAAAAAAAGAGGCTGTCTTCTGAACTGAAAACAAGCCTTCCCCTTTCCCATAAGATATTTAAGAGGAAGATGCAGAATTTGGAAAGGATTTAGAAAGAGCAATATTGACGATCAAAAGGGGAGCAATATTGACAATCCACAAGGGAGGTTAAGGGAACTGAGGCTGAGTCTCCTGAGAAGAGAAGTCCAAGGAGTGACTTCACTGCTATTTTTGAGTGGTTTTACAAGACAGTGAGCAGCTGTTGTACATCAGCATGGAGGAGTGAATACGAAGACACGAACATAAATTTCCTTTGAGAATTTTCGCTTACAGACTCTTCTCTAGGGGTGGCATGGAGGAGGGGCCGGGGAGTTGAGCCCTGGAATGTTATTAAGTGAGGTCCAAAGTCTTCACTGGAGAAGATGGAAAAACAGGCAACCTTCTCTATGCAGTGAATATTCACCGGATGGCTACTGGACACAGGTTCTGTGGAAGGCTGGGATGGAAAAATCCAGGGAGTGACTGTCGATTAGGGGAGCATGGCAGATGCCAGGCAGAATGCTACCAGTGCTTGCAGATGCGATGGTCCTCCAGGTGTGGAAGAACCACCACTGCAGGTGGGACAGGCAAAGGAGGACAAGGGGAGGTGCATCAGGAGAGGCTTCCTAAGGAGGCCGTGCATGACTAGGTCCCGGTGGGGCAGAGCTAACAGAAACGGAAGAAAAGCACATCCGGGACAAGGAGAGCAGGAGCAGGAACGCCAGTGCAGCGGTGCGCAGACCCCGTTCAGCTCAGTGGGGCTGGACTCCAGAATGAGCTGAGCAAGACAACAGGGGGTCCTGCGGGGACTCTGGAGTCTCTGCTACCGGGCCCCGCCTTTGTCACGGAGGCTCTGGAGCACGGCTGCAGAGGGACATGGCAGAGAACTGAGTCAAGAAAGAAAAAGCGGGGGAGAAGAGGCTGGAGGCAGAGAGACCACACCAGAACTTGTGAAATGTTTCCACAGGAGGCCACAAAAGGGGCCCACATGGATTGGTGTGCTGGAGGTGGATTTGGAGGACAGCGCTGGAGCAGTCCAGCTGGAGGGTTGGGAGACACTGTGCAGACAGTGGGCCCCAGGAATCTGCAGGACGACTTTCCGGAGAAAGTATGTGGCTGCATACAATTTGCCTGTGCCACAGTCTTCAGCCAACACAGAGGGTTAGTTAATTGGCAAATATTAAGGCAAATTCTGCTCTAACATAGTACTTGCACATACAGATACTATTCTACAGTGGCACTAAAAATGAAACAAAAAGTCCACTATCCACTGCCAAGAAAAGGCATAAAAGTAGAAGCGACTGCTTATTGAACATCTACTGTGTATCAGACACAACAGAGTCTCATCTATACTTCACAATAACTGTGCAAGACCATTGTAATTATTATTATTTGAGACAGGGTCCCACTTTGTCACCCAGGCTGGCGTGCAGTAGCTCAATCTTAGCTTACTGCAACCTCTGCCTCCAGGGCTGAAATTATCCTCCCACCTCAACCTTCTGAGTAGCCGGGACTACAGGCATGGGCCACCATGCCTAATTTTTCAAATTTTTTGTAGAGACAGGGTCTCACTATATTGCCCAGGCTGGTCTTAAACTCCTGGCCTCAAATGATCCCAGCCTCCCAAAGTGCTGGGATTACAGGCGTGAGCCATTACACCCAGGCCCAAGACCAACATTATTATCTTAGAGATGAACAAATACAGGTTCCAAGAAATTAAGAAATGTATCCAAGGCCATACAGATGGAACTTGAAGAGCTGGGATTTGAACCTTTGCTGCCTGGTTACAAAACCTCAGATTTTCTCTCCATGCTAAACTCAGGCTTCATGACACATGGGTTTCTACTATGGAACAGACAAGCTGGCAGAAGGGGCGGGTTTATGCCTGCTCCAAACCATGCCCACTTCTCCCTGTCATTAACATCTCTCCTGCTGAAAACGGCCTGGCTCCTGCTGAAGATGGCCTGGCTCCTGTGTGGCTGCCCTGTCTGCCAGCCTTTCGGTTACATTTCTGAAGACATCGGGAGACCCTTGGGCAGGGGCAAAAGTGTGAGAGCAAGAGAGCTGGTCGGTCAGCTGCATCCAGAGGCAAAAGGCACTCTCCGTGAATGAAAAGAGCATGTGTTTTCAGATCACTTTTCTTTGGAAAGGTTCAAAGCATCTTATAACCATTATTCATTTCTCATAATATCCTTGGGAAGTGAGCGTCAATTGTCATGTGGCTTCTTAGCATAGGAGGACTCTGACCCAAGTCAGCAAAGGGAACCCAGGTTTCTAAACTTCCAGAATCGGTGTCAATATCACACTGCATCATGTCCTATTTGGGGATTGTTAACGTGGAATAACATGTTAAATTACGAGACAAAGATGAAAGCATTAATTTCAGGTGCTAAAAAAATTTTTAAGGTACTATGACTGGCCTTACCTCCCAAGGAAATCAAGAGAGACCACAGAAAAATGTTTAATTTGCAGGGAAGAAGGGACTATCTATTGTAGAAAGAAAATAGCATGCATGTAGCTCAGGGAAAAAATAGGCTGTAGGTCATAGAAAGATGGCATGTACGTAGTTTCTGCTGTTTTGAGCGTAATTATTGAAATGACACTGTAGGTGAATTTTTAGGTCTGGGCTTGGATTTATGCAGTGGTTAAACTAAAAGCTGACTTTTTCTAATCAAGATACTCAGAATCTAAGCCAACAGTGAATTTTTCCCTCTGAGGTCATGTGGCTTAAATAATCCCAACAGACAAGCAGAAGCATCTCCACTTAGCCAGGACCCAGAACTTACAGGAAATTACTCTTCTGCATGTCTGATCACTATGGAAATTGATTTTATCCAGAGAGCTAAAAGTACACAGACCCATGACTGCAAGTCCTCCATATCTATACTAGTGAGCCTGGACTTCCCGCCTCAGTACTGAAACCCAGGCCTTAGCCCCGGGCCTCCTGGGTATGAGAAACAGCAGGTGGCTTTGCCCTCTGGCTGGCTGTTCCCCGGTGCGCTCCCACATCCTATAAGGCAACTCTGAGTGTCAATGGTCTCCAGTCCCTCGGAGCTATAAATTTGGTCACACTTACTTAACACAGCAGGTGAGAAAATATGTTGGCCACCTTGGTATGATACTGGTTAGAAAAATAAGCTGTGTGTAAAGCCGGAAAGTAACCAAGTGTTCATCTCTTCTTAAAGTTAAACAAATCAGCAGGCTTGTATGAAGATGATGTTTCCCATGCCTGTATTTGCTGGCTCAGTTGATTTCCAAGGTTGGGGTGACAAGGACGGAGATTATTGAACATATCTGCTACTTGTGCCTATCAACATGTTGCTGATCAAGAGAAATGTGTTCATCACTCTTGTCTCCTGTCTTCAGCTCTTGAGATCCTGAAGATCACAGTCTGTCGGAGCCTCCGAAGGGAAGCACACAGCCCTAGCAATCTTTTCATGAACTAAATGATAGACCTAAAGAATTTGGAAGTACAACTAGACAGAGGTAAGGCAGTGGATACTGCAGAGCTCAGGGTCTGGAATGGAAAATGCCCTTGTTCTGGAATTCAATTTACACCTGTGTCGATGTTTAAATCTTAGTTTGTTTGTTTGTTTGTTTTTTGAGACAGAGTCTCACTCTGTTGCCCAGGCTGGAGTGCCATGGTGCAGTCTCGGCTCACTACAACCTCCAGCTCCCAGGTTCCAGCAATTTTCTGCCTCAGGCTCCCAAGTAGCTGGGATTATAGGCTCCGCCACCACGACCGACTAATTTTTGTATTTTTAGTAGAGACGGGGTTTCACCATCTTGGCCAGGCTAGTTTGAACTCCTGACCTTGTGACCCACCTACCTCAGCCTCCCAAAGTGCTGGGATTACAGGTGTGAGCCACTGTACCTGGCTATATCTTAGTTTACATGTTTAAGTTCCCTCTCTACATATGGATGCATCTCAAAGCTCTGCACACAGTTACGTTTTTTGTTTTTTTGAGACAGGGTCTCACTCTGTCTCCCAGGCTGGCATGCAGTGGCACAATCTCAGCTCACTGCAGCCTCAAACTCCTGGGCTTAAGCCATCCTCCCACCTCAGCCTCCCGAATAACTGAGACTACAGACATGCACCACCATGCAGGCTAATTTTTGTATTTTTTGTAGAAGTGGGTTTTTACCATGTTGGCCAGGCTGGTCTCCAACTCCGGAGCTCAAAGTCATCTGCCTGCCTTGGCCTCCCAAAGTGCTGGGATTACAGGCATCAGCGATGGTGCCTGGCCTATTTATTTTCTTGATCAAAACAAGTCATTTGTGCTTGGGTAGATAATAAAGATTGCTGAGGTCACATTTATAAAACAAGTTCTATGTAGCTCTGTGGGGGAGGAACAGTATTAGATTAAAACAAACACAGGAGCATGCACACACAAACACAGTGACTGACGGGCAAGGGAAGAAGTGGCAGCTGTTGCTAACACCGGAACCCTAGGCAGGCAAGGACACCAGCATAAGGCGCTCCATGGTGCTCCTTCACCAGGAGAGGCCGCTGCTCAGGATTTGTCTGGGTTTTCTTCTGAGCACTTTCAGTTTTATCTGACAGCACCTTTCTACCTTCAAATGCTCGCCCCTTCCACTCTCTCTGCCCCAAACACCTGCCCTCTTGCATTTCCAGTGCTACTTTAGAATGTGACTTAATGGCTAAGAAAGAAAAATCGGACTGAATTTGCACAACCAGTCAGCCAAGTCTTATCTGTGGCAACTCTAAAGTATGCCTCGGAGCCATTCATTACTCTCAAAGCCACCACCGTGGTCACCGTCCCTGCATAGTTCCAGCTCTCCAGATCTCCTGAATGAACCGCTCTGTTGGTTTCTAATTGTTCTCCTGGCTTCCATCTCTCTTCAACACTGCCCTTAGCAGGTGTCTTTCCAGCCTGCTGAGGGTACTGCCTTCCTTAAAGCCGTTAGAGGTAGGTGCCTTGAAGCTCAAGGCTGGGACTGATGATTCCTTCTCTGCGTCCCCAGGACTCTGAACCTCAGCAGAGCACTTCCTACATGGAGTCATAATGACTTGTTTCTGTTTCGTCTTTAGTAGTCAGCTAAGAGCCTCCTAGGGCTACTCATGGGATTTATTCCTCTCGGTTCCCCAGTATCTAGCCCAAAGCCTGGTATTGGAGATGCTCAGTAGAGAATGTTGAATAAATCAAAGCAACAGAACAACGCAAAGGCAGTAAGGCCTAGAGAGTGCTAGCCCCTGAACACTGACTGACCGGTCTGATCTGAAAAACCTTGCCTCATCAGAACGGCTCACGTGCCTAACAGATGTGCCTAAGGATCAGTTTGCAACAGAGGCCAAAGATTAGAGGCTCCAGGGGGTAGGTGTGGGGCCTTTGGAGACCTAGATAAAATTGGTACAATATGTCGCATAACTAATAGGGTAAACAGTCTGTTTTAATAGCTTAACTAGATTCTGAGATGAGTTAGCAGGCAAAAAGATTTTGATTTTCAAAATATATTCTGGTATATCTGCTGAAATCAATTCATTGTAAAAGTAAAATCTCCTTAGCTTTTAAGGAGATTTTTTAAAAAAGAAGCTTAAGCCTGCTAGACAAAACATGATCCTAACTGGGAGAGGTATCCTGTCAAAGGCATGTGACTGGTGATTGGTGGCTGCCGTTAAGACAGGGACACTGCTCTTAACTTCCACAATTACAACAACAAAAGTCTCTTTGTGGGCTCAGTGTGCAGCCTCAATAAATATTCACAATGATAAAATCCAGGTTCCCCCAGAGCCAGAGGGCTCAGAGGCCAACCAAATAAACTCCATAACCTTATTAGGAAGAGGATTAAAAAAGAAAAGACCTCTAAAACTAAAAATGCACTTTGTTGCTTCAGTGAAAATCACTACATTTATGCCCTAAGAAGTTCTTTTGAAAGAATGAATGCACAGTCACCACTCAGAAACAGACTTCGGTAACAGCTTAAGAAAGTAATACATCATTTCTATTCATATTCTTTTTTTCTCTGTTTTAGTTCCTAAGGAAACTGCTTCACTCTGTCAGAGGAACTGAAAAGCTATTCTAGGGTAGGTATGAAGAAAAGGAAAAAATATATCCTGCAGGTAAATGGTCTTCCTGATCTTAGGAACAACAGCCACATGTGATGTGATTTTTGCATGAAGAAACCCCATATGTCTGGTTTTTTTTTTTATCCCTGCAAGACAGTAAATCTGAAAACATTTCAGACCTCCCAAAACAAGCCACATTTCCTTTGAGCAGCCTCCTGAAACGCTTAGAGAAAGTTTCATCCAGGGAGACTGTGTGGGGCCTTAGAAATCTTCACCAATTTCTAAGGCCCCATGCAATCTCCCTGGATAAGATTTCTCCCACATGAAAAGGCATAAACACGAAAAGGTAGAAACAAAGAAATTTATGAAATATGGGTATGTTAATCCTATATGATGCACTGGCTTGCTTTACGTGTGTGTATAATCAGTACAAAAACACAGTGAAGTAAGATCTAGTGTTTGATACTACAGTCAGGTGTTTAAAGCTAACACTAATTTGTTGCAATGTTCAAAATTACTGGAAGAGAGGAAGTGAAATGTTCCCAACATAAAGAAGGGGTGCATGTCTGGGGTGACAGATGTCCCAGCTGTCCTGATCTGATCATGACACATGTTATGCATGCACCAAAATACCACATGCACCCACAAATACAGACCACTATTAAGTATTTAAAAACCTGACTAACAATAATATTTCCACTATTGAAGAAAGAATTTGGAGCCATTCTTAATGGAAGGTAAAAGAGAAGTTTACACAGAAAAAGCCAAGCAAAAACCCAACGCTTAGAACAAAACCTCCACGTCCTTATGAGCCCTGGATTCTCTCCTGAATCTGCATGTCATCTCCTGCACCTAGTTGGGTAGCATAAGCCCTGATACTGTACCCTGGAGACACCCAATGTATACTGCATGTAAGATAGGCTCATTAACATGGAGGTGACTGGCCTTGCATGAATCTGAGTCTATGTCTGTGTCAAAGAATTCATTTCCACACTTGAAAATCTGTTACATGCATAAAAACATAGCTAAACTGTGGGTCAGAAATGAGGCAAGTAATGTTAATTCTTTTCAAAGAAATGTTTAATTTCTCAAGGTGCCTCAGTTTAATGTTTGAATACCAATTTTGCTATTAGAAATTATGTTTCAGGGTATTCACTTTTTAACACCTAAGCCAAGATAGGAAATTAGGAGAGGGTTGGAATGAACCTATTTTAACCCTAAACATTGGTCCTAAGAATCCTCTGCAAACCCTGTCAGTGGTCAATCAGTCTAAAACTGGATACCTCCAAAAATGAGAATCTCCTTCCTTCCAGGGCAGTGAGCTGGTGCTGAGCAGTGTACTGAAAAAACATGGGCCAGATCCAGATGGGCCTAATTCCATCTATGCTGTTTTGCTTACTGAGGGATCTTGGAGCCTCAGTTTTCCCAATTGTAACATAGTAGATAAGAGCATAGGTTCTAGAGCCAGACTACTTGGGCTAAAATTCCAGCCCGGCCACATACAGCTGTGAGATCTTGGTCCTCTTCTTAGTATAATAGGAATAAAAATATCATGGACCAAATATTGTTGTTTTGAAGATTGAATGAGTATCTGCATGTGGTCAACTTCAGTGCTAGCTTATAATAATCACTATTATGACTATGCTGAACTATGCTATAGTAAGAGTTAAATGATTACTGTATGTAGATCCTGGATCCTGGATCTGTGTCTGATACACAGATGATTATAATATCTACATCAATCATTAACTGAACACCTACTTTTAAAACATATGCTAGCTCCTTTAATCCTCTCTAAAACCCTGCCAGATAGGTTAAAAAACTGAAATTTGGAGGGATTATGTGACTTGCTCCAAATGTCATAGTTAAGAAGTGGCAATCCCAGCACTTTGGGAGGCCAAGGCAGGTAGATCTCTTGAGGTCAGGAGTTCAAGACCAGCCTGGCCAACATGGAGAAACCCCAACTCTACTAACGCTACAAAAATTAGTGAGGTGTGATGGCATATGCCTATAATCACAGCACTTTGGGAGGCCAAGGAGGGCAGATCACCTGAAGTGAGGTGTTCAAGACCAGCCTGGACAACATAGTGAAACCCTGACTCTACTAAAAATGCAAAAATTAGCTGGGTGTGGTGGGCACCTGTGGTCCCAGCTACTCAGCAGGCTGAGGCAGGAGAATCACCTAAGCCTGGGAGGTGGAGTTTGCAGTAAGCCAAAACTGCGCCACCGCAGTCTATCCTGGGTGACAGAGTGATACTCCACCTCAAAACACAAACAAACAAAAGGGGCAGGCCTGGGCTTAAACCCTAGGAGAGCCTGATTTTACATCCCAAGCTGTTACTACTGCACTACATTTTTGCCTTTAATTAAACAGTATTGCCTTGTATTAAGCCACCTTAACTGGAGCTTCGCTGACTTTTCGAACTTCCCTCTCCTCCATTCTTTCTGCAGCAGCTAGGGCCACAGATTGTGCTTGGCTTGCCTCCCATACCACTTTCAGGGCTCCTGACTTCGGGGATCTTCAGTCATGTGCGCTGGCTTCCTATATCCACTGGGGCTTGCTAATGATTTTGTACTCCTACTGGCAGAACTAGGTCCCTGCCCTATTAAGACAGAAAGACTGAGCCTTCTAGGCTGTGATAAGCCAACCAATGGCAATGTCATTTTTAACATTAAAAGTAAAACTGGGCTTTTAATTTCTAAATTAGTCCTTACCGTTTTTCTTCTGGGATGTTCTCCAGCAGCATTTGAAGGAAATCCTGGGATTAAAAAAAGCAAACCATTAAAGATGTCTATCAATGAATAACTCTGCCTGGAACCATGCAAGAGGCTGAGTGCTCCCAGCTACTGACAGCTCACCTGCTATGGAAACTAGACCTATGCTGCCTTATTAGGCTATAGACTCAATTTATCAGTTTCCCAGGGTTTCAGTCCAATCATTCAAAGAGATTTGTTTTGTAAAAACCATGAATACATTAAAAAGTGGAATGTTTGTTATTCTGACCTAATCAACAGTCAGTTTTGTTTTGTGTTCGGCCATTTTCAAAAGGCTGCCCACTGGGTAAAGCATGATCCCTCTCTGCTCCCTCATGGTGTCCTCTTCCTGAACTTTCCCTAGAGATTCCTGTACTCCTAGAGGCAAGTAACTAACTGCAACTCTCTTGTATTGCTCTACCAAATGATAAAGATAAATACCAAGATGCTAAGTCTGCCATCAAGGAACAAAGATGTCCACAAGTCCAAGCATGGCTCACAAGCCCCTGCCTCCATCTACAGCCTCTTCTCATGCCTCTGTACAAGACCTCGGTCATTGAACAGTTGAGATGTTAAGATGATAAGTTTTTTTTAACCTAAAGGCAGGGCTTACACACACATACACATACACACACATTTTATTTTCCTTTACTATGGAAAATATGAAACACAATCAAAAGTCAACAAAACCTTCACATACCCATCAATGCACAGTCCGTCCTATCCTATCCACCTTCCTACTTCTTGTATTATTTAGAAGCAAGGCCCAAACATTACATAATTTCATCAATAAAAGTTTTAGTAAATATCTCTAAAAGACAAGGACTCTTGAGACATAGCCACAAAATCATAAAGACCTAAAAAATTCAAATATGAATGTTCATTTAGATCTAATTTGTACTGTGAGTATTGTGACCCCCTTTTCCAGCCCGTTTAATTCTGGAATCTTGATTTGTTCTTAACTAGGGCTGCCAGATAAGAATAGATTCCCAGGCTGGGGGCAGTGGCTCATGCCTGTAATCCTAGCATTTTTGGAGACAGAGGCAGGTGGATCACCTGAAGTAGGGAGTTCAAGACCCACCTGACCAACATGGAGAAACCCCACCTCTACCAAAAATACAAAATAAGCTGGGCGTGGTGGCACATGCCTGTAATCCCAGCTACTTGGGAGGCCAAGGCAGGAGGATCACTTGAACCTGGGAGGCAGAGGTTGCAGTGAGCCAAGATCACGCCACTGCACTCCAGCCTGGGCAATAATTCTGTCTCAAAAAAAAAAAAAAAGAAAAAGAATAGGTGCCCAGTAAAATTGGGGGAATAATTACATTAAAAATTTATTTGCTATTTAACTGAAATTTGAATTTTACTGATTTTTCTGCTCTGTATTTTTACTTTCTAAGTGGGTAACCCTAGTGTCAACATTTCCTCATTTTAAGATTTAATAAGATATACTTTGTATAAATATAGAACATGAAACAAACAAGAACAATATTTAACTTTCTTGGAACTTGATGATACTGAGTAACAAATAAGATCTATATTTGAAGTTTTTCTTTTAATAAAATAAAAAATAATCTTTTAAAATGGGTCCTTTAAAGTGTAAGCCCAGACATGATCAGACAAGAGTTACTCCAGATTGAAGCCCTCCCCACAGAAACAAGTATGCAAATAGACTCCACAGGAGACTCTGATGAGACCCATTTAACTGCGAGATGGACGCAGTAGCACAGATCTTTGCATTACAGAACAGACAGAATTACAGAGGAATAGAAATCTGCACACCATTTGTATCATGAGGTATTCTTCTTCTATCATCACACAGAAATACAGCTGACACTACGCTAGTGAAGCTGGCTGTCCCATTTCTCTGTATTTATGGGTGGTCATAGTCCATTTCTTCCAGAGACAAAGTCTCCCTGTTGAGAGCATTAATGAAATATTTATTTCTTGAAACTTCTGCTTCTGAGACCTTGTTTATTGCTGTTTCTTGTGAAGTAACAATACAAACAGTAATAAAACTATTGTTTAAAATAATGGACCATGCAAAGAAAATGGAGGTGGGATGGGCAACCCCAACCTGACTGATGCTTCATAACTGGAGTTGTTCCTTGCACCTGCAGTGGATATATGGAGAAAAATACCAAAGGAAACAAGAGCAGTATTTAGAACACAAATAATTATTTTTGCTTGAGGTTCTTAGAGTCATCATTTTTATTATTCGAATATTATTTTGCAAAAAAGTTGAATTAGACATTTATCACAATCTAATATATTATTTTATAAATTTATTATCTTTTTGGGGGCGGAATGGAGTCTCACTCTGTCTCCCAGGCTGGAGTGCAGTAGTGCCATCTTGGCTCACTACAAACTCCGCTTCCTGGGTTCAAGCAATTATCTGCCTCAGCCTCCCCAGTAGCTGAGATTACAGGCCGCCGCCACCATGCATGGCTAATTTTTGTATTTTTAGTAGAGACAGGGTTTCACCATCTTAGCCAGGCTGGTCTTGAACTCCTGACCTCATGATCCACCCAACTCGGCCTCCCAGGGTGCTGGGATTACAGGTGTAAGCCACTGTGCCTGGCCTAAATTTAATAACAGATAATTTTGTAGATTAATTTCTCACTGGCTTGTTGATAAGATTTTTGATTCTTAAAAATCCAAGTACTTGTAATGATAACTTTTTACTAATTTTACTTCATTATCTCCTTGTAGGCCATACTAATTTATCCTATATTTGCCTGGTAATTTACGCTCAATTATGTGGGGGGGAAATTACATTAACTCAATGGCAATAGGGGGAATTTAATTGCATGAGAAGCAGGAAATTCAGAGTTAACCTTAATTCTGCCCTTTTGCATTTTCCAATTATAACTGGATCCTTCTGAACAGGATTGCAGAGCACAAGTATCCAGAATTGGGTGTGAGTTCAGGTAAGCACAGGAGGCCGGAACCCTGCTTCATTTTGAAGGAAGATAGTTGTCCTGCCTCCCAGCAAGGTGCCATCCTGGAGCATCTGCCTCTTCCTACCTCGGCTCAAGCCTGCAGGCAACAGCAGTGAGCTGAGGCTGCCAGTGGTACTGGGGATGAAGGCCCAGAGGATCCCCAAAACCTAACACCTTGGGCATCTCTAAGACATGGGGCCTGCATTCCCACAGGCTATGGGAATGTCTTTATATGGCATTCGATACTCTTCTGTTCTCTGCTCCATCCCATTCAAGACAGCTGGTCTCATCAAGCAGTCTCTGCACCATCTTTCAATGGAATTAACCTACTGGGTCATCTTACTCCTGTCATAGATTACATCTTTAACAGTAAAACACTAGTTTTCCTGGTTCTTTTCATAAATTGGCATATATCTCTAGGGTGCACTTATGACAGAAGCTTTTTCCACTTTCTTTCTTTTTTTTTTTTTTAATATAAAGACGGGGTTTCACCATGTTGGTCAGGCTGGTCTTGAACTCCCAACCTCAGGTGATCTGCCCGCCTTGGCCTCCAAAGTGCTTGAATTACAGGCATGAGCTACCATGCCTGGCTGCTTTTTCCACTTTCTACAGCAGAAGGAAAAAGAAAGAAAAATGATTGTTCCTTCCTGCACCACCTCTTTTGAATTCTTTCATCTGTCTTCTTTCCTTCCTTCAGTGTGTTGGCAGTTTTGTGAAAGCAATTTACAAATCTTATTTGGACAAGGAGGACTTTTTTTTCACAGCTGATCAAGGGTCATTTGACAAAGTTAGCTAGCAACAAATAGTAGGGGTCCTAGTTTGTCACCTCTGCAGTATGCCCAAAAACAAACTAAAACCAAAACCCACCCCCACCCCCAAAATCTATTGTTTTATGAAGGGGCTGGGATGAAATTCTATCTGGATCCTTGGCAATGGTTACAAGGCCACACTTCAGTCAGAAAATACATTCCTTGAGAATTTTTTTTCATTTCCTACTCTCCTAATAATAATCTCCTATGCCAATCAGGTCCATCCTATATAGCCTGTTTTGATTAACATCTAATAACATTAAATTAAACACTACACATTTCTTTTTTTTTTTGGAGTGAGGTCATCATCTATAGGCTTAGTGATAGGGCAGCACTACACATTTCTTAAAAACTAACACCAATTTTGGCACATAGCTAATTTGGTAACTATTTTTCAGTCCTGGTGAAAGTATTCAACAGAAAGCAGGTACATGCAGATTCTACTGGCTAAACTGACACTGGCTTGACTATTACATGGGGCTAGCCATTTCTGTCAAATATTTTATGAATAATTATCATGTTCATAAGGAAGGAAAGGGAGGTAGTAGAGGCAAAACAAAATATTGAAGGAAGGACAGGATTGGCAGGGTAAGAACTGAGAAGAAATGAAATTGTAAAGAAGAAGTGATTGTTACACTCAGGAGAGGGCCTTTAGTAGGGGCTAGAAAGTTGATAATATTGAAATGCTGGACCGGGAGGGTGTTTGGAAGGGAAAGGATTAAGAAGTAAATTGGAAAGGGAAGAACTTTAGGGACTTCAGAGCAAAGAAACTGGATCATAGACCTTCATCATCAATAACTAACTAGCAATTTAAATGAAAACACAAACATTTTTTCAAAAGTAATAATTTGACCAGTAGTATTCAAACAAGGACAGCCTCATGGCATAAACTTCAAAAAGATGCAACTGGCTGGGCGCAGTGGCTCACGCCTGTAATCCTAGCACTTTGGGAGGCCGAAGTGGGTGGATCAC
The DNA here is from genome assembly GCA_004027715.1 of Plecturocebus donacophilus. Classification (NCBI taxonomy): domain Eukaryota; kingdom Metazoa; phylum Chordata; class Mammalia; order Primates; family Pitheciidae; genus Plecturocebus; species Plecturocebus donacophilus. Next base: position 7,664 of record PVKP010036989.1, on the reverse strand, counting down.
CTGAGGTCAGGAGTTCAAGACCAGCTTGGCCATCATGGTGAAACCCCATCTTAAAAAAAAAAAGACGCAATTGAGAAAGAAATCTAAGATTCAAACACAGCTTCTACCCCCAGCCTCATGCTTAGCAGTACTAATACTGGGAACTACCCAAACCCTGCAAATTCTCACAAATATCCACATATTTGGGAAAAAATAGGAATAACTTTATCTTTCTTCTTTTCTTCCTGTGGAGGGGCTGGAAGTGTCTGCTGGCAAGAGATGAGCAAAACTTGGGAAATAAACAACTCTTCGATGAACTGTTCATGCTCTAGGGCTCTACCCTAAATTGGAGGAACAATATTAATTGACAGGATACTTGCAGTGGGAAAAAGCTACACTCATATTAGGTCACAAGAATCTTGGCAGGGGACATTTAACAAGTTTTCAAGAGCAGCACAGCCAAATTTTCGCAACTAAGGCTGTATACAACTCCAGGGGAGCTTTTCTCTTCCTCCCCTCCATACATAACAACCAAGTTTCAAACTGTAGGTCAGAGGGAAAGAAAAATGGGCATAGGGTAAGTTGGAAAAGGAATCAAAGACAATGTCCCAATATATATGAGAACAAACGCAAGGTCAGGAGAGTGCTACCCAAGCTGAGAATTAGCAAGAAGAAATGTATGGCAACCATGCAAACTAACGCAACAACTCACAAAAAAAGAGAAAGCAGCATAACGCATAAAAGACAAGCACATAAAATCCAGAACCCTGCAAGGGGGAAACATGAATTCAAAAATACAATTAAGACATAGTCATTGAAAGAAGGAAGAATAGAATCTAGGACTAATGGTATAAAACCATAGACACTAAGCCATTTTCTGATTAAAGCACTAAACTTGAAAGATAAGGAAAGAATTCTTCTGTCATCTAAGTAGTATAAAGGAGGAAAAGTAGGATGACTACAAAAGTTTCCACAGCAGCACTTAATGCCAGAAAGCAGTGGAGCCACGTCTAAAAGTTTTAAGGGCATGAAAATGTGACCTAAGAATACTACATCTAGTCAGTTTATAATTCAAATATAAAGACAACAGGCAAGCATTCTTAAGCAGCAAGAACTCAGAAATCATAGAGCGTGTGAGTCTGCAACTTGAACACAAATTTGATAATGAAATTCAGCCAGCAGAGAGCTGAATCAAAATAAAATATTCAATTTAAAACAAAGGTAAAATAACTGGTGGTAAATACTGACATCTTCTAACAAGCCAAGTTTACACAACTGAAAAAATTATACTACATTTTGTAAATGAAATAACCCTTAATATATAAGAATAATAATTAAGAAAAATAGAATTAAGGGGAAAGTAGTTAAAGTACACAACCATTTAATTCCTCATCTTTTTTTGTTTTGTTTTGTTTTTGAGACTAAGTCTTCCTCTGTCCCAGGCTGGAGTGCAGTGGCATGATCTCAGCTCACTGCAACCTCTGCCTCCCAGGTTCAAACTACTCTCCCGGCCCAGCCTCCTGAGTAGCTGGGATTACAGGTGCCTGCCACCACACCCAGCTAATTTTTGTATTTTTAGTAGAGATGGGGTTTCACCATGTTAGCCAGGCTGATCCTCAACTCCTGACTTTGTGATCCTCTGCCTCCCAAAGTGCTGAGACTATAGGCATGAGCTACCATGCCCAGCCAACTCCTCATCTTTTACAATAGTGAATAAGATGTTTTCTAAAAATAAAATACGTAGGAAAAGGGAAAAAATAATTTGAACCTCTTAATTATTTTATAATAATGTTTCTTAACCATAGAAGATTGTTTTAGAAAATGATCTTTCTTACATTTATCTTAAGTTTGGGAAGTTATCTCCACTTTAGTTGCCTTTTCACTCATTAAGTTCAAGTAAAAGAAAATTTAAAACATTTCATTAAAACACACATATAATCCTATTTTTATAAAATTATTTCTGCCCCGTGACAGCTATGTCTGTATACACATATTTACCACATATACATACGTACACAGATACATGTATGTACATCATATATAACATACAAATAGAGATAAATAGTATGATTTCTGGAATGTTATTCACATAATATTAATTATAGGTGTTTCTGGGTGGTGGGATTTTGAGTAATGTTTCACATTCTTTGAACTTTTCTGCATTGCTTACAATTTTTTATAATGACTGTATGTCAGTTGGAAAAGCAATAATTTCCAAACTTAATACAAAGCTACAGTAATCAAGACAATATGATACTAGCACCAGATTAGAAATAATGACTAATGGAATTGAATTGAGAGTCCAGAAGTAAATGCTTACATCAATGGTCAACTGATTTTTGGCAAGGGTACCAAGACAATCCAATGGAGGGAAAGAATAGCCTTTTTAACAAATGGTTTATGAGACAACTTGATATTCACATGCAAAAAAAAAAAAAAATTCAAGTTGCACAGTCATCCTCACAACATATATAGAAATTAATTCAAAACAGATCAGAGGACTAAATGTAAGAGCTAATGCAATAAAATTCTTAGAAAAAAACCATAAGAGTGAATTTTTTTGACCTTTAACTAAGTAACAGTTTCTAGTTATGACACTTAAAGCACAATAAACCAAAGAGAAAACAGATACACTGGACTTCATCAAAATTAAAAACGTTTGTGCTATAAAGGACACCAACAAGACAGTAAAAACATAAAACATAAAACAAAATATTAGAAAATCATATATCTGATAAGGGACCTATATCCAAAATATATAAAGAACTCTTACAACTCAATAATAAAAGACAAATAACCAAAATTTTTAAATGGGCGAATAATCTGAATAAATATTTCTCTAAAGAAGAAATGGCCCATAAGCACATAAAAAATGCTCAACATCATTAGCCATTACAGAAATGCAAATCAAAACCACATAATAAAAAAATCCAGAGGGCATTAAGTGTTGGCAAGTGTGTGAAGAAACTGGAACCCTCGTGCATTTCTGGTGGAAACATAAAATGTCACAGCCAATGTGGAAACAGTATGGCAGTTCTTCAAAAAGCTAAACATAGAATTATTGTATAACCCAGCAATTCCACTTCTGGGTATATACTGAAAATAACTGAAAGCAGGGACTTGAACAGATATTTTATACACTAATGTTCATAGCAGCATTATTCACAACGGGCAAAAGATGGAAAAAATGCAAATGTCCATGAAAGAGTTAATGGGTAAACAAAATGTGGTATATACATACAACGGAGCATTCAGCCCGAAGACAGGAGGAAATTCTGGGACATGCTGCAATGGGGATGACCTCTGAAGACACTATGCTAAGTGAAGTAAGCCACATACAAAAGGACAAATACTGTGTGGTTCCACTTACATGAGGTACCTAGAGGAGTCAAATTCATAGAGACAGAAAGTGGAATGGTGGTTGCTGGGGCTGGCGGAGGAAAGAATGGAGGGTTATCATGATGAAATATCAATATTACGAGAGACAGATGGTGGTAATGATTGCACAAAAATGTGAATATACTTGATGCCACTGAACTGTGAACTTAAAAATGGATAAAATGGTAAAGTTTTATGTATATTTTATCACAATTAAATAAAAATGAAAATAAAAAGGGAATAAAGTACTGATACACATTACATGAACCTTGAAAACATTATGTCAAGACAGCCAGACACATTGGGAGGCCAAGTTGGGTAGATCGCGAGGTCAGAATTCGAGACCAGCCTGGCCAACATGGTGAAACCCTGTCTCTACTGAAGATTAAAAAATTAGCCAGGCATTGTGGGGCATGACTGTAATCGCAGCTACTCGGGAGGCTGAGGCGGGAGAATCGCCTGAATCCGGGAGGAGGAGGTTGCAGTGAGCCGAGATCATGCCACTGCACTCCAGCTGGGGTGACAGAGTGAGGCTCTGTCTCAGAAAAAAAAGAAAGAAAGCTCTGCTGCCCAGGCTAGAATGCAGTGGTGCAATCTCAGCTCACTGCAACCTCCACCTCCTGAGTTCCAGTGATTCTCCTGCCTCAGCCTCCCAAGTAGCTGGGACTACAGGCGTCCACTACCATACCTGGCTAATTTTTTGTATTTTTAGTAAAGACAAGGTTTCACCATGTTAGCCAGGATGATATCGATCTCCTGACTTTGAGATCCACTCATTTTGGCCTCCCAAAGGGCTGAGATTACAGGCATGAGCCAACGCGCCTGGCCAGTATATGATTATTTTATATGAAATGTCTAGAATAGGCAGATCCACAGAGACAGAAAGCAGATTAGTGGTTACGTAGGGCTGGGGCAGGAAAAATGGGGAAATGACTGCTAATGATTTCTTCTGGGTTTGGTGAATATGTACTAAAATTAGATAATGATGATGGTTGAACAACTTTGTGAATATACCAAAAACCCCTGACTTGTAGATGTTCAAAGGGTTAACTTGATGGTATATGAATTTTATCTCAATGAAGTTGCTATGAAAAAGCAACAATGTACATTCAAAAGAGATAAACAGGCTGGGCATGGTGGCTCACACCTCTAATCCCAAGACTTTGGGATGCCAAGGCAGGCAGTTCACCTGAGGTCAGGAGTCTGAGACCAGCCTGGCCAACATAGTAAAACCCCATCTCTACTAAAAATACAAAAATTAGCAGGGTGTGGTGGCACATGCCTGTAGTCCCAGCTACTCGGGAGGCTGAGGTGGGAGAATCACTTGAACCCAGGAGGTGGAGGTTGCAGTGAGCTGAGATTGCACCATTGCACTCCAGCATAGGTGACAGAATGAGAATCCGTCTCAAAAAAAAAAAAAGAGAGAGAGAGAGAGAAGCAAATGAAAAACTAAACAGTTTGGCTAAGACGGAAGTAAGAATTCCATGGGAAGTGATAAATACAATGCACTTATTTAACACTGCGCAGACTCTTGGTGAGAAGTGGTTCAAGCAGTAGGAATTTAGACTAATCAGTCAACCAAGCATGTAAGACTTCTGATCCAGTTTTCAAATTGTCTTTCCAAATATATGCTTAGGAAGGATTTTCCCCACACCCAATACAAAAATAAAAAGAACATAGAGGAACAGCCATCCGGTCATGTTACGCTCATGTTATTTTTCCTTGTTCAAATTACACATGCACATCCTTTACATCTAACACTGTAGATAATGTGACTCACAGCTGTATATGAGCACAATTTCAAATATGAAAAAGATCCATTAGTCCAATCTATGCTAGGATGCATCATCTACCTTCTATTAGTTATGAGTGTCATTCTCAGGGCCTCCCACTCTTTGTTAACTTCCTTGCTGTGTACTGCTTGGCCCCATACCCATACAAGCTGACAGGGTCTCTGATAGTTTTGTGGCCAGGCTGTCTGCATATTTCAGGGTATCCTGTTATTAATCTATTGATCAAATATTTATGGAGTACCTACTGTGTGCCAATCATGTGCTAAGTACTGGTAAAATAGTATAGTCTGGCCTTGCTGGGCATATACATAGAGTGAAGGAGAGAGAAGAGAAACAAATAGTCCCATAATGAAAATTTAACTACAGACAATGGCAAGGCAATGGAAAGGGCAAAGGGGTGGGACATGCTGGCCTGGATGCAGATCTGTTTAGCCAGGTGACTTGGAGGCTGTGGCATTCAAACTAAGACCAGAAGGTAAGAAGGAGGCAATCTTGCAAAGATAAGCCCAGGTAAAGGGAACAGCAGGACTGTTTTATTTTTGTTTGTAACGTCACTTAAACTATCCACATTACTGTGTACGAGACAGCTTTGGGTTACAGTTTATCTCAGAACTACAGAGAGATCACCCTCCCTGAAGCAACACTTTTTCTGTGTATATTTCATTAACTTCCTATTTTCTCCCACTGCATTAAGTGGGAGATCTTTTCCCCACTCTTTAATACTGACATAGTCTAATCTTCATGTGCCATACCCTCTCCAATCACATCTCATGGACTCATGAGGACCCAGAAATTACCTGGGAAAGAATCAGCTGTCCATGAAATGTGTGCACAAATTTTCTTAAAAATGAAAAATAGGTTTCATCTCCAAGTCTTTTGGCAAGAAACCGAAGAAGGAAGTAGCCCTGGAAGAAAGAAAAAAGAGAGAGAAAAAGAGGCCTGCCATGAGTTCATCAAAAAATGCTTAGTCATCCCAAGCTAACCCACAGTGCACTGGTGCATCTAGAAGGTGCTGTCCTACCTATCCCCGGCTGCCCTTCACATTTTCACAAGGAAGGCTTGGCACGGAAATTAATTACTTCTCAGCTCCTTTGTTAACACTGTCATCATTTCTGTTTGGACTTGGTTCACCTGAGGCCTGGATGGCCATCGCAGACAAAAAGAGAAGAGAGACTCAGCTCTTCTCTGCTCCAGCTACGAGGAAGGGCCTTTACAATGGAACAGACTTTCTTCTCACCCATGTCTTTTGGTAGGAAGCTGACAGCAATGTGAGAGTTCTGCTCCTCAAGCGGGGAGAACAGAGGTATAGGGCAGGGAATATTTCAGCTTTCTTTCATTCAGTCTTTCCTAACATGGTCTCCTTTTTTGAGTATGAAGTACTTTAATTACTGAACACTCAGATATCTGGCCAGTCAGATGTCATTATAATATTTTTGCCTCAGTCATGTTACTAAAAACTATTGTTTAATTGTACAGCCTAAAAAATGCTGCCCCACAGTAACTGGCTTCTGCCACTGAGATGCGCTTACCTTTAAATAATGCACTTGCATGAAGATCTTCTCCGGATTGAATCCCTGCTTGATAACAGATGCTCCTGAGTCACTTGTGTGGCCAGTTTTGTCTTTACTGGGCCTAAAATGATTCAGTAACAATTTATTTAAGTATAGCACATTCTTAAGTAATCAGGCCATAACAGCATTTTATTTCTTATTTTCAGAGTTGCTCAATATCATCCTGATTCTATTCAATAATACCAGGTAAAATTAGAACAGTTTGTATTACATGCTCATCTACTGAATAAGGAGGGATTTACATTTGGGTTGGGAACCTGAAGTTGGCTACTGACAAATATTTTACATCAATTTATCCAAAATTAAAGCCTACCAGACCCTCAAGGGATCTAAGCTTCACTATGAATTATCTAAGAACATATACTCTTTTTTGATGACAGACTGGGAAATGCAATGGAAAATGCAGCTTTACTTGGAAAAGTAAAGAACTTGTATGTCTTTCAAGAAATTCTGAAAGCTCCAATGTCATCCACTTCTCTAGATTTACATTTAGCAATTAAGGCTCTTTTAATAAATATTTGTACTTTCCAACCATATTAGAATCACAAAACCAAAACCAAAAAGGTCATAGAACCTCATGTTTTTGGAACAAGTGGGGACATCAATAATTACATACTTCAACTTCCTCCTTTCACACATGAGGTAAACTGAGGCACACAGACGTTAGGTCTACACTAAGTTTGTCCAACCCACAGCCTTTGGACCACATGTAGCCCAAGAGGGCTTTGAATGCCGCCCAACACAAATTCGTAAACTTCTTTAAACATTACGAGATTTTTTGGCGATGTTTCTTGGCTTATTAGCTGTCATTAGTGTTACTGTATTTTATATATGGCCCAACACAATTCTTCTTCTTCCAGTGTGGACCAGGGAAGCCAAAAGATTGGACAGCCATGGTCCACTCAAGGTCTTACACCTTATTTATTTATTTATTTATTTATTT
>PVKP010036988.1:0-21901 GCA_004027715.1 Plecturocebus donacophilus | reverse complement strand
CCAGCCTCATTTCAATGGAATTCAAGAACTCGCCACTCAGGGTCACACGGACCCTGAGAAGAAAGCCCCTTGTCTCTAGCTGCTGGCCTTGGCTTCTGTACAATCTGCTTGCTTACTGATATTGGGAGTTTTCACTGTCTCTAACTGCTGACCTTGGCTTCTGTACAAACTGCCTGCTTGCAAAGATCCCCAGTCCCCCCGCAAAAGTGTTGTTTAGCATAAAAGCCCAGTTCTCCCTCAACTCGGGGCCACGGGTTGGAGAGACATGAGTCCTCCGTGGTCGCTGGCAATAAAGACCCTGCAATTCGTCATACTTTTGTCTTGGTGCTGATCTTCTTATCTCGCTAAAATACAACAAAATCAATAGTATTTCTATATACCAACAATGTCCAGGCTGAGAGTGTAATCAAGAACACAATTTCACTTATTATCACCACAGGAAAATCAAATACATAGGAATACATCTAGCCAAGGAGGTGAAAGGTCTCTGCAAGGAGAACAACAAAATACTACTGAAGAAATCAGAGATGACACAAATAAATGGAAAAACATTTCATGTTCATGGATAAGGAGAATCAATGTCATAAAAACGGCTCTACTGACCAAAGCACTTTACAAATTCAGTCCTATTCCTATCAAACTATCAACATCATTCTTCACAAAATTTGAAAAAAATATAAAATTCATATGGAACTGAAAGAGAGCCTAAATAGCCAAAGCAGTCCTGAGCAAAAGGAACAAAGCTGGAGGCATCACACTACCTTACTTCAAACTATATAATAAAGTCACAGTAACCAAAACAGCATGGTACTGGTACAAAAACAGACACATAGACCAATGGAACATAATAGAAAACTCAGAAATACAGCCTCACACCTACCAACCATCTGATCTTCAACAACACTGACAAAAGCTAACAAGGGGAGGAGACTCCTATTCAGCAAATGATGCTGGGATAACTGGATGAAAGATTTAAATGTAAGACGTCAAACTGTAAAAATTCTGGACGACAAGCCTAGAAAATACTCTTCTTGACATTGACCTTGGCAAATAATTTTTGGCTAAGACCCCAAAAGCAGTAGAACAAAAACAGAAATAGACAAGTGGGTCCTAATTCAAGAACATCTGCACAGAAAGGAATCTTATCACTGGAAAAACAGAAAACCTCCAAAATGGAGGAAGATATTTACAAACTATGTTTCTGACAAAGGCCTAATATCTAGAATCTATAGAACTCAGACAAATCAACAAGCAAAAACCAAATAACCCACTTAAAAATGGGCAAAGGGCACGAACAGATATTTCTCAAAAGAAGAAAAGAAGATACACAGTGACCAACAAACATCTGAAAAAATTCTCAGCATCTCACTAATCATCAGAGAATACAAATCAAAACCACAATGAGATACCATCTTATGCCAGTCAAAATAGCTATTATTAAAGTCAAACAACAGATGCTAATGAGGAGATGTGGAGAAAAGGAACACTGTTATTCACTGTTGATGGGAATGTAAATTAGTCTGGAGATTTCTCAAAGAACTTAAAACAGAGCTACGGTACAACCCAGCAATCCCATTTCTGTGTACATACCAAAATAAAATAAATCATTCTACTAAAAAGACACATACACTCACGTATTCATTGCTGTGCTATTCACAACAGCAAACAATAATAGACCAAAACTGGAAACAACCTAAGTGTCCATCAATTGCTGTCTAGATAAACAAAATGTGGTATATTTATATAATAGAACATTATTTAGCAGTAAAAAAGAAGCACTGATTCATGTAACAACATGGAAGAAGCTTGAAAACATGCTAAGTGAAAGACGTCAGTAACATATTGTGATGTTTCAAAAGACCACATATTCTTTTATTCACATAAAATATTTCAAAAGACCACATATTGTATTTTTTTATTCACATAAAATGCCCAGAATAGGCAAATCTATAGACTCAGAAAGAATAGTGGCTGCCTGGAGCTGGTAAAGGAGGGGCAGGAATGGGAAATGAACAACTGCTGATAGGTACAGGCTTTCTTTGGAGCCGATGAAAATATTCTAGGATTAGATTGCAGCAATGGTTGTACAACTTTGTGAATAACTAAATACCATAGAATTATATACTTTAAATGGGTGTATCATATGTTTTTGAAAACCTGACTAAAAAGGAGATGATCAAGAGAGCCCAAAATTGGTCTGCTAAAATTTTGAGTAAAATCGGGAAGCTTTTTGCAAGATTAATGAGGACAAAAAGATGCAAAAAAAAATTATATAAGGAATGAGTACCTCAGATGATTCAGATATTAGAAAGATAGTAGGGAGAGATTAAGAAGGGCATTATCACAAAAATTTGAAAATTTAGATGAAATGGACAATTAAATATAACCCAGAAGACTTAAGAAGAAATTAAAAACCCAAGTACCCTATAACCAGTTAAGGAATTAGTAAAAAAACTTTCCCCCAAAGAATGCTCTAGGTACAGACAGCTTCAACATCAAGCCCTATCAAACATATAAGAAATAATTCTGTTCTTATACAGACTCTTTCAGGGTCTAAAGAAGAAGGAATATTTTTTATACAAATCCCCAAAAGGGATTGTGCAAGAAAGGGAAATTATAGACCAGTCTCATATGAAATACAAAAATCCTAAACAAAATATGGGCAACCAAATCCAGCAGTAAATGAGAGCGGTAACACATTATGAACATGTTAACTTTATTCCAGGAATGCAAATTAGTAGGATAACTTCTATAATGGATCTTTAGGTACACTGGATACAACCCAATTCATAAAAAATTAATGGCATGTATATAAAATATATATATATGTGTGTAGGGCAATATATATATTTGCCTGCCAGCATTAAGTAGTTCTAAAATGAAATAAGAAAAAGGTAATATTTATAATAATTTCAAAATATACTTAGGAATAAATCTATTAAAAGTTGATCAATTCCTTTCTGGAGTATATTTCAAACTTTATTTGAGAGACATTAAAAGAACTAATGGAAGATACACTATATTCAGGGACTGGAAGATTCTATATTGTAAAGATGTCAGTTCTCCTCAGAATGCTATGTAGTGGTCCTGTCCAATACAGTAGCTACTAGCCACATATTGCTATTTACATTTGAATTTATTTATTTTTATTTTTTGAGACAGAGTCTTGCTCTGTCACCCAGGCTGGAATGCAGTGGTGTGATGGTTCACTGCAACCTCCGCCTCACGGCTTCAAGCAATTCTAAAGGCACCATCCACCATGCCTAGCTAATTTTTGTATTTTTAGTAGGGACAGGGTTTTGCCATGTTGGCCAGGATGGTCTTGAGCTCCTGGCCTCAAGTGATCCACCCGCCTCAGCCTCTCCAAGTGCTGGAATTATAGGCATGAGCCATCACGCCCAGCTGAATTAATTTAAACTTAAAAATTGATCTCTCCAGTCATATTAGCTGTATTTTAAGTGCTTAATAGTCCATGTCGCTATCAGGGATTATACTGGACCATGTAAATATAGAACATTTCTATTACTGAGGAAAGTTTTATTGAACAACACTAATCTAGGGGTCACAATCAAGTCTCCAACAGTTGTTGTTGTTGTTGTTTTAAGTTGACACACTGTAAAAGCTGTTTTGAATATTCAGAGAACCAAGAATAGCTAATACATTCTTGAAAATAAGGTGAGAGGACACATCCTCCCATATTGTAAACTTCTTGTAAAGCTAAAGTGAAACAGCATGGTGTTAGTTCAAAGGTGGACCACTGTGTCAAGGGAATAGAAGAACAGAACCAAAACTTTATGGCCTTTTATATAAGGATGACATATGGAATTAATGAGGAAACAATGAACTTTCCAATTAAAAATACTAGGAATATTGGTTATGTATACAGGAGAGATGAAATCAGACTTTTACTTCACACAAAAATCAATTCCAAATGGACTAGAAACCTAAATGTGAAAGTCAAAATTATAAAGCTTTTAGAAGACAATAATCTCTAAAATCTTGGGGTAGGACTTTTTTTTTAAAGTAAGAGATAAAAAGCACTAATTCGGCCAGGGGCAGTGGCTCAAGCCTGTAATCCCAACACTTTCGGAAGCCAAGGCGGGCGGATCACAAGGTCAAGAGATTGAGACCATCCTGGCAAAGATGGTGAAACCCTGTCTCTACTAAAAATACAAAACTTAGCCAGGCCTGGTGTCGTGCACCTGTAGTCCCAGCACTTGGGAGGCTGAGGCAGGAGAATTGCTTGAACCTGGGAGTTGGAGGTTGCAGTGAGCCAAGGTCGCCTCACTGCACTCCAGCCTGGTGCCTGGTGACGGAGTGAGACTCTGTCTCAAAAAAAAAAAAAAAAAAAAAAAAAAGCACTAACTCGAAAAGGTTCATAATTTTGATTACCTTAAATTTAAGAACTTCTTTTCATCAAGAAAGTACTATTAAAACAAAAACAATTCACAAAATGTGAGAATATATTTGCAACACTTACAACTGACAAAGGACCAGTATCCAGAATATAAAATGACCTTCTAGGAATCAGTATTATAAAAATGTACAGCCCAATAGAAAAATGGACAAAAAGCTTGAATGTATACTTCACAAAGGAGAAAATCCAAATGGCTGACATACTTATGAAAAGCTGCTCAACTTCATAAGTGATTGGGGAAATACAAACTAATATCATGACTCACATAACAAATTGGCAAAAATTACAAAGTCTAGGCTGAGCGTGGTGGCTCATGCCTTTAGTCCCAGCACTTTGGGAGGCCAAGGTGGGTGGATCACCTAAGGTCAGGAGTTGGAGATCAACCTGGCCAGCATTGTGAAACCTCCTCTCTGCTAAAAATACAAAATTAGCTGGGCATGGGGGTGCACTCCTGCAATCCCAGCTACTGGGGAAGCTGAGGCAGGAGAATCGCTTGAGCCCAGGAGGCAGACAGAGGTTGCAGTGAGCTGAGATTGCACCATTGCACTTCAAGCTGGGCAACAGAGTGAGACTCCGTTTAAAAAAAAAAATTGCAGTCTCACAGTACAAGTGTTAACAAGAATGGGGGAGCAACAGATACTCCCTATGCTGCTGGTAAGAATATAAATTTGTACATCCACTCTGGAAATCAGTTGACATTATCTGTTAAAGTTGCAACACACTTTGCAACAAACAGTTCTATTTATCTGCCAATATACTAGAGAAACTCTTACACAAATGCTCTAGACTAAGAAACATATATAAGAATATTCCAAGATTATTCCTAGAAGTATCCCAAAACTGAAAACAATTCAAATGTCCATAAATAGTGGAATAAATATGATGAATATTATGGAATATGAGGACTGGCATACAGGGAACAATTCTCTCTTTAAACTGCATATGTCTATTTTATGTCTGTATGACAGATGTCACAGTTTTTAAACAGTGTGTTATAAAAAATTTTACGTACAACATCTTGCTAATAAATTTTAAATCTCTAGGAGATGGAGACTTTTCTAGGAAAATAGAAAGTTAATATCATTAATTTTTTTTTCTTTTTTTGAGACAGCGTCTCACTCTGTCACCAGGCTAGAGTGCAGTGGCGTGATCTCAGCTCACTGCAACTTCCGCCTCCCGTGTTCAAGCGATTCTCCTGCCTCGGCCTCCCAGGTAGATGAGACTGCAGGTGTGCACCCCCACTCCCAGATGATTTTTGTATTTTTAGTAGAGACGAGGTTTCACCATTTTGGCCAGAATGGTCTCAATCTCTTGACCTCGTTATCCACCCACCTTGGCCTCCCGAAGTGTTGGGATTACAGATGTGAGCCACCGCACCTGGCCGTAAGTATCATTAATTCTCGAGGGAGAAAATTGCCCATTTTTCAGTGAAAAATTGAATGCAGTAATTTTTGGAAATGCTAAAAATTTTGCCTGGATTCCACAGACAAGTTTTTTCCAGACTTTTAAGGAGTAGGGTAATCCCCATGCTATGTGAACAATGTAAGAGCATAGATAATGACTGAAAGTTTTTCCAGCTTATTTCATATAGCTCGCAATGTTCTTTAAAAAGTTCAGATGAGTGTAGAGAAAATTAATCTTATATATTAATATATAAATGCTAAATCCAAATTTAAAATAGCAAATTTCATGTGGAAGAAAATTACAAGAATAAAATTTGATGAACAGTTAGGATAATGTCAGAGAAGCAATAATATTTTACTATTTGAAAATGTGCTACTATAGGTATATATCACTTCTCATCTAAGAGCTGAATGAAATGTCTGAGTTCTCATTTTGGTTCTGGGAAGGCTTCAGAAGGGTTCTTCACCACAGGCTGGTGTACCTCTAAACCAAGCAGTCTCTTGGAGCTTGGAGCCCACACTATACATCTAGAAATGTGTTCAAGTCTTCTCAGGTCTGCTGCGTCTAGCCCCTTCTGTTGTCCACCCCAGGATGTGGTGGGGATCCTGATTTTGGCAGGCTGGACCTGCACAGATGGTCGTGGAGACCCACTGGCCAGCTCCATGACACACTTCGTCCTCTTTTACCTAAAAGGAAGTAGGGCTCTGTTTGGTGAGACCAGGTTTTCACGTAAAGGCAATCTGGAATTAGGATTTCCAGAAGTTTTGAGATGTATCTCCCTGTAAAAGTTAAGGCTATAGCCATATGGAGGACACTATCATGAGGAGCCCTTCCTGAGGGAACTTCAGGGTTCGGGGACTTACATAAAACCATCCGGATTAGATTTTGTGAAAGCCGTGTGCTATGGGCCATTCATTTCCTGTGCCACCACAGCCCCTGACTGGATGCCCATACCTGACCATCTCTTTGAGGACCTTCACTTTCCACTAGTGCTACTTTGGTTCTCTGTTAAGCTCTTTCTCACTTACTAACCATACTCTAGTGATTTCAGGTAAATAAATTGGGGGACTGTTATTAGAGGAGGCTGAGAATCTGCTCTTACACTAGAGGTGTGACTGTGGTAACGCTGTAACTGAGCCTGTGCAAAGACCTTTTTCTCCTAAGAAAATGCATATGCCTCTTCTCTCTAAGCCTGAGGCCTCTCAAGGGTCTATCAAGTGAGTTTATGGTAGCGGGCTCAGCAGGCCATACTGAGGTACTTTTTAAAAAAAATGTTAGTTCCATCTTCATGGTTGTTTTTATTTCAAATTCGTCACCCTCCTGAACTGCTACCGTCTTCCCCTGATCTAGACAACCTCTGTGGTACATGAATCTTTATGACATCAGACTCTGGGATTCCTATGGCCTCATCCATATCCCACAAGGTGAAAAGAAGAAGATGGCTTTTCAGAGAAGCCTTGTCTAATGAGGCTCTGTGGCAATGCTGTATGGCTTGTGCTACATTCTAGCATTTGACTTACTAGACTGACATTTGGATGATGTCAGTGAGAGTTTCCCACAAGCTCATGTTTCTTGGGCTTCTTTCTCGCAAAGGAGATTTGCACAATGCTGGACAGGGTTCAGAATTGAGGATCTGAGCCAGGTGTGGTGGCTCATGCCTGTAATCCTAGCAGTTTGGGAGGCTGAGGTGGGCGGATCACCTGAGGTGGGGAGTTCGAGTCCAGCCTGGCGAACATGGTGAAACTGCATCTCTACTAAAAATACAAAAATTAGCCAAGTGTGGTAGTGGGCACCTATAATCCCAGCTACTCAGGAGATTGAGGCAGGAGAATCACTTGAATCTGGGAGGCAGAGGTGTGGCGAACCAAGATTGCTCCACTGCACTCAAGCTTGGGTGACAGAGCAAAACTTTATCTAAAAAAAAAGGATCTCCTAGGTAACCATCTTTTGGATTTTGATCACTCCTACTGGTATAAATTCTTACTCCACTTTCCATAACAGCCTAGGTAAATTGCTTCTTCAGAAACAGATAGGGATTATCTAGTTCCTCAAGAGAACTAAGGCAGTCCAGCGGCTAATTCTCCTATTTACCTTCACCTGATGGTGGCATAGCTTGATCCAGTCTGACCTCATACAGCAGGAGGTCATTTTTTACGAGGACTCAGTTCTCAGGATCCTTGCCCCTGTGCCTACTTCAGAAAGAAGCTGGTGCCATTGTATAGCAACTACCCGACTTGGAGATGAGAATTGTTGGTTTCATGTGAGACTTGGAGGCATTATACCAGAGTCCTGCCTTCCAGTAAGAGTATAAGAGAATGATTGCAGCCTAGAACAGCTACTGAAAGCCTGGAAACTTAGCCAGGCCAGATCAGCTAGATAGACGTTTTTTTTCAAGTGCTTTAGGTTGACCATATCTACTGTTCCAAGAACTTAGAGTCACTGATATACTGAAGAATAGTTATAATCTGAGCAAATGGCAGATTACTGGGAAGGACCTCTGAGATATCCTTCAGCAGGCCAAGACTGACAAAAAAGACACACATTGACCAGCACCTGACAGTGCTGAGAACATATGGGAGGGAAATATACCAAAGAAATACCTACTATAATGGAAATGAGGACCTCCAGCTGGGGTTCTTCAAACTTGACTTCTGGCTACAATTAACTTCCTCTATGCCGGCGAGGCACAGTGGCTCACACTTGTAATCCCAGAACTTTGGGAGGCCAAGGCCAGTGGATCACTTGAGGTCAGGAGTTCGAGACCAGCCTGGCCAACATTGTAAAACCTCGTCTCTACTGAAAATACAAAAATTAGCCAGGCATGCTGGTGCACCTGTAGTCTCAGCTACTCAGGAGGCTGAGGTGAGAGGATCACTTGAGCCCAGGAGGTGGAAGTTGCAGTGAGCCAAGATTGTGCGACTGCACTCCAGCCTGGGTAACAGAACAAGACTCTGTGTCAAAAAACAAAACAAAACTTCTTCTATGCTATTTGGTCGCATCTCTGCCCTGTGTACTCTATCAAGACCCTGCCATCCACCTTGGACTGCAGTAGGCCTTCTTTTTGTCACCAGAGATACCACTGCCAGTTCCAGGATTGGGTCCTCCAAAAGGATTAGGACTTGAGACAGTGGTAGTAGGAATCTTCCTCTCATGATGTTTTAGCAGGTAAAGTCAAGGAAGCCCCAGCTGTCCTTCCTTATGGGGGATCTGGGGATCATGGATTCCTAATATCTTCATTTACAGCCATTGTCTTCCTGCTGGTACCCTATAAAAGACTCTCCTATGGCCTTCTGTTTCTCCTGCTACAATAGGCTTAACATTTAGGACTATTGCTTGCTTCTTAAATCCTCCCTCACTCCAAACATGAATTTTAGTCCTTTTACTTCAAACCAGAAGTCATTATTAGAATTAAATAAAAAGAATATTCATGGGAAGAGATTCATAGGTATTAATTAGCAAGCAAGCTATCCCAGTCTATAGCTGATAAAAAGGTAACATTGAAAATTATGAAGGAAAACTTGCTGAACTTTATTGTACAACTTTCATCAAAAGACTCCTAATGATTTTTTTCCTCATCAGAAGTCTTATGATAGTATCTCCAATATCTCATTTATAAGAAAATGGCCAGGATCTGTTTCATAGCATGCAAATTCAACTAGAGACTAGTTTAAAAACTTTTTTTGTTCTAGGTACAATAAAAAAAAGGTTAAAAAATATATTAGTCAAGCTTTATATCTGGAAGGATACTTAGGGGCAGTGGTGTGATAGAAACTCACACTGGCTCACAAGAACCAATTATATGCAAGCCTTCTCAACTCCACATTCAGTGATAACATACCGAACTGATGAACATCATTGAAATTGCCATGGTGAGAATATTTATACCATGGACATCAGAAATTGCTACAAATCAGGTCTTCCCCCAAATCCCTCAGAAATGGTG
This sequence comes from Plecturocebus donacophilus, assembly GCA_004027715.1. Classification (NCBI taxonomy): domain Eukaryota; kingdom Metazoa; phylum Chordata; class Mammalia; order Primates; family Pitheciidae; genus Plecturocebus; species Plecturocebus donacophilus. The sequence goes on along the minus strand of PVKP010036988.1, from coordinate 12,137 downwards.
GTTAAACATTTACCAGGTCACCACTGCATATGGGTCACTTAGAGTAAATGAACAGCTTCATTAAAAAAAAAAAAAGATAAGGACTATTAGGCATCTACTCAAGAACTCTCAACTAATTCGGTGAAGTTAGGACTAAAACTCAACATCTTCATCTGCCTTGTCCACTCTTCTTCCTGATACACAGTAAGATATCAGTCTAGCCCTTTGAATCCAGAATTTAACCATCAATGACATTAACAAAGCTGTAGTAAACTTACTTTGCCACTACAGGCTTCAGTTCCTTTATCTACAACGTATGGATTTAGATTTGATTTCTACAAGTTTTGGCTCTGACGTTTCATAGTAATTACACAATTTAAAAGAAATCAGGGCCAAGTACGGTGGCTCATGCCTGTAATCACAGCATTTTAGGAGGCTGAATCACTTGAGCCCAGGAGTACAAGCCCAGCTTGGGCAACAAAAAATAAAAAAGTTAGCCTGGTATAGTGGTACATACCTGTGGTTCCAGCTACTTGTGAGACTGAGGTGGGAGGATCCCTTGAGCCCAGTGGGTCAAGGCTGCAGTGAGCTATGATGGTGCCACTGCACTCCAGCCTAGGCAATAGAGCAAGACATTGTCACACACACACACACACACACACACACACACACACACACACACACACACACACAAAGGCTAATAATGAAAGAAATATAAAGGTATATTACTGCTATTGTGGTTGATTTCAGGAGCCTACAGTGGGTAATTATTTCACCACGTGCTGCTGTTTCTTTGCTAGAATGACCAGATCTCTGTTCCCAGAGAGGGTAACATTTCCTAGTTCCTAGTTCCTAGTTTGCTTTTATTAACTAATAAGGAATATTGTACCTTTTAAACATTGAAACCAGCTCTTAGCTGTTAGAAGATCTTGGTAAAGTAAATGTAGTTTATTTACCTTAGGTGATTAAGACCCGCTATTGACCTTTCCCATATCTCAATAGATAAAAGGTGAGCACCTTTTCCAAAAGTGACTCAAATCTTTATTCATTCACTTTATTAGTGGTGGAGGGAGTAATTTTTTAGTGATTAAGCACAGACCACCTAGATTAGAATCCAAGCATCATGCTTGACTATATATATGACTTTGAGCAAGACATAAAACCACTCAATTTCTCAGTTTCCTCATCTTAAAAAATGAGGATAATAATAGTTCATGTCTCACTGAGATCAAAGGAGTTAATATATGCATAATGCTTAGAACAGAGTCTGGCATATAATTAAGTACCAGGTAGGTGTTTTCTATTTCTATTATTATTATGCAATCACAGCTGACCTGGTTAGTTGCATAAAATTTATTAGGAGGCCATTTAGACTTTAGTAAATACAACAAACTTTTTGTGTCTGATTTTATGGCACTTTACTACTCCCTGTCCCATTACAACCAGTATTCCAAACCTTGTCAATAAGAGATAGTATGATTTAGGTCTATGGTAATAGCCAGTCACCTCTGCACAGATCTTTGAAATGAAGATCTGGTATAAAGTTAATTGAATACAGTTATATTTAGAGGAATTGTATTTAGCAGCTCCTCAATAGGAGTGAGTGAATGAATGAGCTGGTTTTTTCTGCTTGTAATCTTTTATCTCTTCTCAGAAAGAATGTTATGAATGGATCAACACATGCTCTTGCCTCCTTTCTAATATCAAAGGCAGAAAAATTACATTATTGACATATGAAGAAATAGAGGAGCTACTTGAAGAAAAGGTATTTATCACATATTAGCATGGGTCATTATTCAGATTATTCCTGTATTTCAGTAGATAAGGTTTGCAACTTTTTCCAATCAATGTTCTGAATCCTTGTTCATTTACCCTAACATATGAGAACTTTGCTTCTGATCAAGATCTTTGACAGCCCTTCTTCCCTCTAAGGAAGAGAATCCTCCACTCAACTTTTTTCCTCATTTTTTTAGCAGGTGATTTTATAAAGAAAAGAATGGGTTTCTGGTAGAAGTTCCCTGCCACTTCCTGAGGCATATCCTCAGGGTCATCTGCTTCTGTGCTCACCCTTTTCCCTCCCCTCCAGTCTCAGTCTTTCCTCCATGGTTATTTCTTCCTTTGAGCAGGTATCCCATGTCCAGTGTCCTCTCTTTTGCATCTTTAATGTCTTCCTCTCTAATTGTTCCATTTTATCAATCTAAAAACAATCTAAAACATGGTCATTTCTTCCATCCTAAAAAGTATGTCCCAGCCAGGTGTGATGGCTCACACCTGTAATCCCAGCACTTTGGGAGGCCGAGGTGGGCGGATCACCTGAGGTCGGGAATTCGAGACCAGCCTGACCAAGGTGGAGAAACCCTGTCTCTACTAAAAATACAAAATTTGCTGAATATGGTGGCACATGCCTGTGATCCCAGCTAATCGGGAGGCTGAGGCAGGAGAATCACTTGAACCTGGGAGGCAGAGGTTGCAAGATCGCACCACTGCACTCTGTCCTGGGAGACAAGAGCAAAACTTCATCTCAAAAAAAAAAAAAAAAATTATGTCCCTTGATCTTGTCTGTCTGCTACTTCTTTCTTTCCTTTCCATTATAATTAATTTGTTTAAAATTCTAAAACTACCATAAGGTCACCAATGATTCCTTATTGCCAAATCCAAGTATCTTCAATCCTATATTTAACCTGGCTTCTCTGTAGCATTTGGCTCTCTTAACCATTCACTCCTTTTGCAGTTTCTCCTCACAAGACAAAATTGTCTGGGGTTTTCTCCTACTTCCTTGTTTCTTTTCACCCTTGTTTTAGACTTTCACCCTTGTCTGCCTCTTAAATGAGGCAGACCTTCAGTTTCCCCAGTGGGGGTGTGTTTGGGAGCAGAGGGTCTCCCTTTCCCACTTCCGCAGTTTGGGCACTCACAGTATTTGGGGTGTCTCCTGGGTCCTACAGGAGCAGTCTGCTCCCTTCAGAGGATCTTTGGGTCCTCCTGGGATTCCTGCTTTGTTCTTGCAGTCGTTCTGGAGCTAAAATTTGTGATGCGAGCCTCCACACATTGCTCTGTCCATCTGAGTCAGAGTTACAATCTAGTCCTACCTCTCATCCACCATGATGATCTCCTCTTTTATCTGATTATGAACCTTAATATAACACCCATACTTGATCATTATGCCTAAGTTTGAATATCAGAAGTGGCAGATAACTACTTTCAGAAAGAGCCCATTCATTTTTGATGAGCACTGAGTATTAGAACATTTTTCTTTCTATTGAACTAAATGTAATACGTCTTCTTGTAGCTTTTTCCACCTACCGGTCCTAGGTCAGTCTTTTGTGGTTAATATGAACAGGGCTAATTTATCTTCCATATTATAGTATTTCCAACATTAAAAAAAAAACTATATTCAACCTAAGTCTATTTTTTGATTTTCTGTTCTATTGAGTTGTCTGTTCATGGATCGTTACCACAATATTTTAATTATTGAGGCTTTATGAGACATTGTCTTTTTTCTTTTCTTTTTTTTTTTTGACTTTTAAGTTTAGGGGTACATGTACAGGTTTGTCACGTGGGTAAACTTGTGTCATGGAGGTTTGTTGTACAGATTATTTTATCACCTAGGTATTAAGCCTAGTACCCATTAGTTGTTTTTCTTGATCCTCTCCTTCCTCCTACCCTCCGGTGTCCAAAAGGCCCAATGTGTGTTGTTTCCTTCTATGTGTCCATGTAGTCTCACTGTTTAGCTCCCACTTAAAGGGAGAACATACATTATTTGGTTTTCTCTTCTTGTGTTAGTTTGCTGAGGATAATGGCCTCTAGCTCCATCCATGTCCCCACAAAGGACATGATCTCATTCTTTTTTTATGGCTGCATAGTATTCCATGGTGTATATGTACTATGTTTTCTTTATCCAGTCTATCATTGATGGATATTTAGGTTAATTCTGTGGCTTTGCTATTGTGAATAGTGATGCATTGAACAGACACATGTATGTGTCTTTATCATAGAATGATTTATATTCCTTCAGGTATATACTCAGTAATGGGATTACTGGGTCAAATGATATTTCTGTCTTTAGATCTTTGAAGAATTGTCACACTGTCTTCCACAATGGCTGAACTAATTTACACTCCCCCAATAGTACATGAGTGTTCCTTTCTCTCCACAACCTCACCAGCATCTGTTATTTTTTGACTTTTTAATAGTAGCTGTTGTGACTGGTGTGAGATGATATCTCATTGTGATTTTGATTTGTATTTCTCTAATAATCAGTGATGTTAAGCTTTTTCTCATATGATTCTTGGCCACATTTATATCTTTTAAAAAGTGTCTGTTCATGTCCTTTGCCCACTTTTTTATGGGGTTGTTTTTGCTTGTACATTTGTTTAAATTCCTCATAGATGTTGGATATTAGACCTTTGTCAGATACATAGTCTGCAAAAATTTTCTCCCATTCTATAAGTTGTCTGTTTACTCTAGGGTAGTTTCTTTTACTTTCCAGAAGCTCTTTAGTTTAATTAGATCCCATTTGTCAAGTTTTGCTTCTGTTGTAATAATTTTTGGCATCTTCGTTGTGAAATATGTGCACATTTCTATGCCCAGAATGGTATTGCCTAGGTTGTCTTCCAGAGTCTTTATAGTTTTGGGTTTTACACTTAAGCCTTTAGTCCCATCTTCAGTTAATTTTCGTAGATGTGTAAGGAAGGGTTTTGTTTTCCATTTTCTGCATATGGCTCTCCAGTTATCCCAGAACTGTTTATTGAATAGGGAATTCTTTTCCTATTGCTCCTTTTTGTCAGCTTTGTTGAAGATCAGGTGGTTTATCGGTGTGAAGTCTTATTTCTGGGTTTTGTTCCCTTGGTGTATGTGTCTGTTCTTGTGTTGTATCATGCTGTTTGGGTTATTGCAGCCCTGTACTATACTTTGAAGTTGGGTAGCATGATGCCTCAAGCTTTGTTCTTTTTTCTGAGGATTGCCTTGCTATTCAGGATTCTTAATTCCATATGAATTTTAAAAGTTTTTTCTAGTTCTGTGAAGAATGTCAATGGTAGTTTGATAGGAATAGCATTGAATCTATAAATTGCTTTTGGCAGTATGGCCATTTTAATGATATTGATTGTTCTATTTATGAGTATGGAATGTTTTTCTATTCATGTCATCTGTGATTTCTTTGAGCAGTGGTTTGTAGTTCTCCTTTTAGAGATCTTTCACCTCCCTAGTTAGATATTCCTAAGATATTTTATTCTTTTTGTGGCAATTGTGAATGGCAGTTCATTCACCTCCCTAGTTAGATATTCCTAAGATATTTTATTCTTTTTGTGGCAATTTTGAATGGGAGTTCATTTATGACTGGGAGTTTGTTGGCTCTCGGCTTGACAATTGTTGGTGTATAGAAATGCATGTGATTTTTGCACATTGATTTTGTATCCTGAGACTTTGCTGAAGTTGTTTATCAGCTCAAGAAGCTTTTGGGCTGAGACAATGGGGTTTTCTAGATATAGGATTATGTTATCTGCAAATAGGGATAGTTTGACTTGTGATACATTTTCATATCTGTTAGGACCAGCCCTCTTCACTGATCTTTTTCAGGCATTTCATTGCTATTCTTGATTACTTATTCCTCTTTTTAAAAATTCATTAATTAATTAATTTAGAGACAAGGTCTTGATGTTGCCTACCCTGGTCTCAAACTCCTGGACTTAAGTGATCCTTCTGCCTCAGCCTCTAGAGTAGCTGGGAATATGGCATGCACCACTACACCTGGCTATTTTTCTATATATCTTTATAATCTAGTTCTTAAAAATATGAATTTAAAAAACTAGCATATTATTAAATTTATATATTAACTTAGAGAAGACATGTTTATGATGTTGAATTGTCTTATCTGAATATATGGAATATAGGATGTCTACTTTTATGCCTTTAAATCATGTCTTATTTGTTTGCTCATTGTGTACATTTCTTACAAGTTTATGCCTAAATATTTTATTTTTTGGTATTTTAAATGAGACATTCTTTTTCATGATATCTTCTAACTAGTAACTGTTTATATATATAATCAATTTCTGTATTTTAATTTAGTTTTTTTTTTTTTTTTTTTTTGCAATAGGGTCTCACTCTGTCACCCAGCCTGAAGTTCAGTTGTCCAGTCATGGCTTACTGCAGCCTTGACCTCCTGGGCTCAAGCAATCCTCCCACCTCAGCCTCCTGAGTAGCTGGGATTATAGGTGCACGGTACCATACTTGGCTAACTATTAAATTTTCATAGAGACAGGATCTGGGTATATTACCTAGGCTTGCTTGAATTCCTGGGCTCAAGCGATCCTCCGGCCTCAGTCTCCCGAAGTGCAGCAATTACAGATGTTCGCCACCATTCCTATTTTAATTTTATATGCTGTGACTTTACTAAATTCTCTTATTGTGTTTTTTTTCTCTTCCTTCTGCTGCTCCCCCTCTTACTGATTTTAGTAGTTTTTCAATGGATTCTTTGGGGTTTTCTAGATATTTAATCAAATCACCGACAAATAGGGATAGTTTTACCTCTTTCTTTTCAATTCGAATACTTCTAGTTGCTTTTTCCTGTGTAATTGTATTGAAATAAATCTTTCAATTCAATATTAAATAGTAGAGGAGATAAGAAGCGTTCTTTTCTTGCTTCTGACTTTAGCAGGAATGGCTTTAGTGATCTACCTTTAAGAAATAAGCCGGCATCTGGCCAACATGATGAAACCCCGTCTCTACTAAAAATACAAAAAAATTAGCTGGGCATAGTGGTATGCTCCTGTAATCCCAGCCACTCAGGAGGCTGAGGCAGGAGAATCGCTTAGACCTGGGAGGCAGAGGTTACAGTGAACCGAGATTGCACTATTGCATTCCAACCTGGGCAACAAGAGCAAAACTCCGTCTAAAAAAAAGAAAAAAAGAAAAAAAGAAAAAAGAAATATGCTGGCATTGGAGGTGATTTATAATTTAATTTAGTTGTTCTTTCTTCAGAATTCTCATACCTTTCACCATGGGTCATTTTTCTTCTGCTTTAACCTTTAGAATTTTCTTTAGTGAAGATCTGGTGGCAAACTCAGTTTATGTTTGTCTGAAAATGCCTTAATTTCACCCTCGTTCTTAAAATTTTTTGCTGGGTATGCTATGAATTCTAGGATGGTATTCTTTTCTCTCAGCACATCGTTATTATTTTTACTGTTTTCTGGATTTTGCTGTAATTGAGTTGACCATTGAGAATCTAGCTGTCAGTTCCTTTGAATCTAATTCATCTCTTCTCTCTATTTTTAAGATTGACTTTGCTCTGATTCATGTGGAGATGGATTTTCTTTTCTTTTTAATTTTGCTTGGAATTCTTTTGATTTACTGAATCACTAGTTTGGTATCTTTTGTTAGATCTGGAAAATTCACAGTCATCATCTCTTAAAATACTGCCTCTATTGCATTTGCTCTCTTCTTTCCTTCTAGAACTCTAAATGAATGTGTGTTGGAATCTGTTCCCCATGTCTCTTGAACTTCTTTCCTATTCTATTTCTCTGCATTATATAATTTTTCTGACTTACTGTCCAGTTCACTAATTTGCCCTCCAGTTGAATTTCATCTGCCATTAAACCTTTCTGTTGAGTTTTTAAATTAAATTGCTGAAGTCCTATTTGATTTTTTTTCAAGTCTGATCATTTTTGTAATCTTTCTCTCTTTACTCATATTTTCAATCTCTTATTTCTTTAAATAGGTTAAATATAACTTTAGTAGTCTATCTGATAATTCTAATATATGATATATTTATATAAGAATGTTTATTACAGCATTGTATAATAGCAAAATACTAGCAACAATGTGAATGTTGATCAGTAGGAGATTAAATACAATATGGTACATGGAAATAATGAAATTCTATGCAGATAAAGTAGATGTTTAGTTAAATATAAATACATGATATATCATTGAGAAAAGCAGATTATGGAATATAACATATATTATCTCATTTATATTAAAATGTTTATAGATGCAAAAAGTGGTCTAGAAGAATATTCAGCAAACTGATAGAAATTATTAACTCTGAGAGTTAAGAGTCTTAATTCCTCTGTAGTGTTCAAATATTTTATAGCAATAATGTCTTCAAGAAAAAAAGTAGTTTCATTTTATAAAAATATCCTAATACATTGTGACTATTTTTCTATACTATATGCGTATTTCTACTGCATAATTTAACATTGCTATACCTTGTTATATGGCTCACACCATAATTTATGCATTTTCCTAGTGTGGGCATTGAGCATGCTGGGGTAAACATCCAGAGCACATTGTTTAACTCTGTGTGAGTAGGCTCTTTTGAGGTGTTCGACGCCGGTGACTTCTTTCTTCTGTTTTGGTTCTCCTCGTGGCCTCTCATACTTCAGAGGCTACTTTTGGTTTTCTTTGCAGGCTCCTCTTTCTTCCCTATTTTATTTTTTTTTCAGAGGTTTGAAAATCTATTATTGTTTTCTTTGAGTACAGGCTTTTGATTTCATCTGATTAGTTTTCTTTTTTTTTGAGGGGGCAGTTTCCTATTTATTTATTTTAATTGACAGAAATTGTATCTATTTATTGTGTACAACATGATGTTTTGAAGTATGTATACAATGTGGATTGGCCAAATTAGTTTTCTTAAAATAACAGCTTTATTGAGATACAATTCTTGTAATATGTATAATTCAGTAATAGTTTGTAGTATATTCCAAAGTTGTGCAGTGATAATCATGATTGAATTCCAAAACATTTTTATTATTCCCAAAAAGAAAATCCGTACTGATTAACATCCTTGAAGTTTCCCTTTCTTCTCAGGCCCTGGAAACACTAATATACTTTCTGCTCCATGGATTTGCCTATTCTGGACATCTCATGTAAATGCAATGATACAATATGTGGCCTTTTGTGCTTATGTCACTTAGCATAGTGTTGTCAAAGGTCATCCACTTTGTTGCCTGCATCAGAACACCATTCCTATTTCTTTTTTCCAATAGGTTTTTGGGGAACAGGTGATATTTGGTTACATGAGTAAGCTCTTTAGTGATAGTTTCTTAGATTTTGGTGCACCCATCACCCAAGCAATGTACACTGTACCCAATGTGCAGTCTTTTATCCCTCCTCGCCTCCCACCCTTTTCCCATATTCCCAAAGTCTGTTGTATCATTCTTATGCCTTTGTGTCCTCATCGTTTAGCTCCCACATATCAGTGAGAACATGTAATGTTTGGTTTTCTATTCCTGAGTTACTTCACTTAGAATAACGGTCTCCAAATGCCATTATTTCATTCTTTTTTATGGCTGAGTGGTATTCCATTGTGTACATATACCACATTTTCTTTATTCACTCATTGATTGATGGGCATTTGGGCTGGTTCCATATTTTTGCAATTGTGAATTGTGCTGCTATAAACATGTGAGTACAATTATCTTTTTCATATAATGACTTCTTTTTCTCTGGATAGATACCCAGGAATGGGATTGCCAGATCAAATGGCAGATCTACTTTTAGTTCTTTAAGGGATCGCCACACTGTTTTCCATAGATCCCTAGCATTTTATGTAACTGGGTTACTGTCTAGTTCTCTGGCTACCTCACAAGTTTGCCTTTAGGATATAATTTACTTTCTTGGCTTTAATTAAAAGCAGATAACTGTCAAATCTGTAAATCTCCCATCTTAAACTCCAGATCTATATATTCAGCTACTTGCTGGATATTTTCACTTGAATATCTCAGTGGTACCTCAGACTCACACAGCCTAATCCAAACTCACCTCTCTCCCCACACCTGTTATATCTGCTTCCATTCATTATCTCTATGAATGGCATTGTCATCTCTCTAGTGGTTTAACCTGCAAACCAAGTGTCATTCAAGATGTACTTTTCTCTAACCATCCCGTGCCCATCCAGTCAATCACTAGGAGTTACCTCTTAAATATCTCTTCAATCCTCCTTCTCTTCACTCCGGCAGCCACTGTTTTGTTCATGCTCCTGTTCTCTTCCTCTCTTTCCCTTTCTTCCTCTTCTTTAAAGCTATTCTTCTGTTGCTAGAGTGATAGTTTTGAAATGCAAAGCAAATCAGTCAATTCATTAGCGCCTCACTGCCTTCAGGATGAGAGCCAATCATCTCCCTGGCTTGACAGTTTAATCCTTCCTCTATGATTGCACTTCTGTTCATTTGCCTCCCAGTTTTTGTCCTATTGAACTATGCTTGCTCTCAGAACCAATCGTGTACATAGAACATCCTCTGCCCAGAGCTCCTTCTTTTCCTTCCCCATCCTTCAAGAAAAAACTCAAACATTATCTCCTTCAGGAAACGTTTCTGACCAACTCCCTCTTTTACCCAGTCCACTACCTGGTCTAAATTAGGTACTATGTGACTATATGCATTCATCGTATTTTCTTGTCCATGAAATTATGCTTGTAATTTCTTGAGGACAGGGACTATTCTTATCAACCTTTGTATCCTTGTCACTAGCACAGTACCCAGTTGCAGGATTAGTGCTCATTAAATATTTTTGAACAAATAATTGCCAATATTTATGTACACCTTATAATCATAATATTGTTTCATCTCACAGGAGGCTGTAAAAGAATTCATTGAGCCTGAAATGGACGAGTGTTTTAAAGAAGATGAAGAAGAAAGTAAGGAGGATTGGAAACTTCAGGAGGAAAATAAAGAGAGAGCAGAAGTAAGATTATTTGGTATTTGTTTTCCCTCCCACATACATATATAAGTGTACACACACACACACACATATGTTTTAGAGATAGGCTCTCACTCTGTCACCCAGGTTGGAGTGCTATGGTATGATCGTAGCTCACTGTAGCCTCAAACTGTGGGGCTCAAATAATCCTCCCACCTCAGCCTCTTGAGTAGCTAGGATGACAGGCATGCACCACCATGCCTAGCTAATTAAAAAAAATTTTTTTTTGTAGAGATGAGGTCTTGCTATGTTGCCTACGCTGGTCCTGAACTCCTGGTCTCAAGCAATCCTCTCACCTTGGCCTCTGAAAGTGCTGGGATTATAGACATGAGCCACCATGCCTGGACCCTTTATATATGTAAAGTGGGGGAGGGAAATTATATATTTATATATAGATACACACACAGCGGAGAATAGAAGTAGGTGGTCTGGAGTGAACTCTTCAGTTTCCTTGTTCCTCATATAGATTTAGCCAAACCTGCAGAAATATTTATCTTTGTCACTTCATTTTCAGAGGAAGGGATGTTCTTTTTCCCTTCTAAATCCAGCCATTTCCCATTAGCCTCATTTATATCTATATTCCTATTAATTACACAATCTACCTCTCACATTGGTGCTATTTTTTTAGCCCTTCATTCCCACGTTTTTCAAATAATACTTTAAAACTTCATATTTCCGCTTCTTCAGCTCCCATTCTCAGCCCTCCTCCTAGGCCTATCACCAGACCTCTCCTCCCTTTACCCGGTCTCCACCCCTGCAGAGGTATCTGTAGTAATAAAAACCCTTCCTGGAACATTTGTAATAATAATAGCAATAATACAATGATTACCAAAAATTGAGTAGGCACATATTATCTTTTATCTATGCAACATAACTTCAAGGTATATGTTATTGCCCCCATTTTACAGATAAGAAAATTGAACCTCAGAGAGGTTGACTGACTTACCCAAAATCATATAGCTGTTAAGTGGCAGAACCAATATTCAAATCCAGTTAAGTCCAGCATAGGAGCCCTTGCTAATCTTAGATTGACTACTACTGTCTTTGGCTTCTAGAACTCGTGATTGCCTAACACTCTCTACAATGTCTCAGTTTGATGTATTTCTTCTCTGTATACAGTTTATTCTTTTTTTTTAGAAAAGGAGAAAGAAACAGCAAAAGAAAGAAAAAAAAAAGAATGAAAGAGAGAAAGAAAGAGGAAGAGAAAGAGGGAGAGAGAATGGGATTCTTGTTTTATTGCCCAGGCTAGAATACAGTCTAAAAATGCGTATTAAAAACCTCTTTTATGCCAATAATTGTGTTTAACAATGGAGACAGGAAGGAATAGGGGATGAAAATAACAAATAAGCAGACAACCAATATTTTATTTAAACCTGTGAAATGCTATGCAATTGCTGGGGAGTGATTTACTTCCAGTTATGTGGTCACTTTTAAAATAGGTATAATGTGATACTGAGAAAAATGTA
>PVKP010036987.1:10002-22106 GCA_004027715.1 Plecturocebus donacophilus | reverse complement strand
AGGCTCCTATGAGGAATGAGTACAGCCCCAAAGGCTCATGGGAGGGCTAAGTTTCATCCCATTAGGTGGCTCTTTTTTTTTTGTAGACGTGGAATCTTGCTCTGCTGCCCAGGCTGGAGTGCAGTGGCACAATCTTGGCTCACTGCAACCTCTGTCTCCCGGGTTCAAGTGATTCTCCTGCCTCAGCCTCCCGAGTAGCTGGGACTACAGTCACCTGCCACCATGCCTGGCTAAATTTTGTATTTAGTAGAGACAAGGTTTCACCATCTTGGACAGGCTGTCTTGAACTCCTGACCTTGTGATTCACCTGCCTACCTGCCTTGGCCTCCCAAAGTGTTGGGATTACAGGCGTGAGCCACCACGCCCAGCCTCCATTAGATGGTTCTTGGACCTGAGAGCAGAACAGAGGTTATAATCTTCTCTTAGATTCAGAAGGAAGAAAATGGGTCCAGAGGTAAGTGGGAGTGTCCTTTTCAGTTCTGAGAGAGCCTTGAGGTGACAGGATGTGTTTCTAGCCTACAAGAATAGAAATGGGCCCCAGAAAATCATGGGAAGTCCTTTTTTTTTCTTCTTTCTTTTTTTTTTTTTAAACAGGATCTTGCTCTGTTGCTTAGGCTGGAGTCCAGTGGCATGATCATGGCTCACTGCAGCCTCAGCCTTCTGGGCTCAAGCAATCCTCCTGCCTCTGAGACTACAGGCATGTGCCACCATGCCTGGCTAATTTTTTTATTTTTATTTTTTTGTAGAGATGGAGTCTTGCTATGTTGTCCAGGCTGGTCTCGAACTCCTGGGCTCAAGTGATTCCCCTGCCTTGATCTCCAAACATGCTGAGATTTCAGGCATGAGCCACCATGCTGGGCTGGGGTGTATTTTTCAGCCCAGAGAGGAGCTGATAGATCCAGGCTACGCATTGGTTGGGTAGTGTGGCTGCAGGACGGTGAGACAGGAGTGTTGACAGTATTGCCAGAATGCCAGAGGAAGAGTGCAGTGAGGGCCAGGCTTGATGGCTCATGCCTGTAATCCCAGCACTTTGGGAGCCGAGGTGAGGGCATCACGTGGTTAGGAGATGAAGACCATCCTGGCCAACATGGCGAAACCCGATCTCTACTGAAAACACAAAAAAAATTTAGCCGGGCATGGGGTGTGTGCCTGTATGCCCAGCTACTCAGGAGGCTGAGGCAGGAGAATCACTGAACCCAGGAGGCGGAGGTTGCAGTGAGCCAAGACCGTGACACTGTACTCCAGCCTGGGCAATAGAGCGAGACTCTGTCTCAAAAACAACAAAAAAAGAAAGTGCAGTGACAGGCTATAGGATCCAGCCTGGGAGAAGAAGGAAGGTCACTGGGGAGCCACTGCTGAATGGGGACATGGGAAGCATCAGATCAAGTCCCTGGGGGATGAGGGTTCGAAGGGGAGGGCATTGAGCTGGAAGGTGGGGGTTGGGCAGGCACCACACTGAGTCTGGTGTTTCTGTTTTCATGGAGCTGTTAGTCAAATGGGGTAGATGAGTGTTAATCAAATCATCACCTGCATAAACAGAAAACTGAAGAGTGTGTGAGGTGCTGTGAAGAACCACAGCAGGTTCTGGGGTGGAGGAGAAAGTTCTAGGGGTTTCTCTGAGAAGGTAACATTGAAGCCTGGGTAGGACTTAGCCAGGTGAAGAATGGGAGTGGGAGGCCGGGTGTGGTGGTTCACGCCTGTAATCCCAGCACTTTGGGAGGCCAAGGCAGGTGGATCACCTGAGGTCAGGAGTTCGAGACCAGCCTGGCCAACATGGTGAAACCCTGTCTCTAGTGTGAGACTTCTGTCTCAAAGAAAAAAAAAGAATGGGAGTGGGAATATATTAGGCAGAGAGAATAGCACGTGACAAGGTCCTGAGATAGATCTTGCTGGGTTCCAAGAAGCTAAAGGAGGCCAGTCCAGTGTTTGCTGAGTGCCTGATTCTGTGCTTGGTTTGGGGGTCACAGCAGTGAGGAAGATAGGTGGAATCCCTGCCTTCACAGAGCTTCATATGATTGGGGCCAAGGGGAGACAGACAATAAACATATAAACGAAGAATTAATAAGAAAGGGAGGCCGGGTGTGGTAACTCTCATGCCTGTAATCCTAGCACTGGTTTATTTTTTTCTCTTCTCTCTCTCTTTTTTTTTTTTTTTTTTTTGAGATGGAGTCTTGCTCTGTCACCCAGGTGTGTAATGGCATGATCTTGGCTCACTGCACCCTCTGCCTCCCAGGTTCTAGCAAATCTGCCTCAGCCTCCTGAGTCACTGGGATTACGGGTACCTGCCACCACACCTGGCTAATTTTTGTATTTTTAGAAGAGATTGGGTTTCGGCATGTTGGCCAGGCTGGTCTCGAACTCCTGACCTCAAGTGATCCACCCGCCTTGGCCTCCCTCAGTGCTAGGATTACAGGTCTGAGCTACCACACCTGGCCAGTTTCTCTTCTCTTTCTGACATTTTGTGAGAGATACCAAAATGTCATCATCAAGAGCCCGAGATAGCGGGCTAAGACTGATCTGGGTTCAAGTCTCGGCTCTGCTGCATCTCACCTGTGTGACTCTGAGCAGGTCCGTTGACCCTCTATACCTCAGTTTCCTCATTTGTACAATGAGAAGAGCAGTGATTCTGCCTGCCTCATGGGATGTGAAGCTTCAATGAGATTGTGCACAAAATGTATTAGCACAGGGTCTGGCTTGCAGCCTCTCAGTATACATTTGCTGGTGACATTAGCATCTTTCTACCTGGCTAACCCCTGGCCTCCTTTCTCCCTCAGCGTGAAGCCATTCTCACAGACTCCATTCTCCTTGTCACTGACTCCCCCATCTGCTGACCTCCCAGGTAAGATCCTGCAGTCCACCCTCCCTTGTCTTCCCTGTCTCTCTTTGATCCCTACTGCCTTTCCTTCAACCTTCCATCAACTGGGGATATATATTTTTTTTTTTTGGAGACGGAGTCTTGCTCTGTCACCAGGCTGGAGTACAGTGTCACAATCTGAGCTCACTGCAACCTCCACCACCTGGGTTCAAGCAGTTCTTCTGCCTCAACCTCCCCAGTAGCTGGGACTACAGGTGCGCATGACCACACCTGGCTAATTTTTGTATTTTTAGTAGAGATGGGATTTTACCATGTTGGTCAGGATGGTCTCGATCTCTTGACCTTGTAATTCACTCACCTTGGCCTCCCAAAGTGCTGGAATTACAGGCATGAGCCACCGTGCCTGGCCAATTGGGGGATACATTCTTACTGAAGCCCAGCTTTGAGACAGGGTGTGTGTGTTGGGGGCAGGGGAGCAGGGGGGTGCTGGAGAGCTGAGTGGTGGAATGTGTGATGGTTAAGAGCATGGTCTTTGTAGCTATGCACACTGGGTTTGTGTTCTGCCACTTGCTAGCTTATGAGACATTGGGGAGGTGTGTTAGTCAAGATGCTTTCACCTGCAAGTGATAGAAATCCAAATCAAGCCAGCTGAAGTAGCATTTCAAAAAAGAAGAGGCCTGGTGTGGGGGCTCATGCCTGTAATCCCAGCACTTTGAGAGGCCGAGGTGGGCGGATCACCTGAGGTCAGGAGTTCAAGACCAGCCTGGCCAACATGGTGAAACCCCGCCTTTACTGAAAATACAAAGATTAGCCAGGTTTGGTGGCATGCGCCTATAATCACAGCTTTTTGGGAGGCTGAGGCAGGAGAATTGCTTGAACTTGGGAGGTGGAGGTTGCAGTGAG
This sequence comes from Plecturocebus donacophilus, assembly GCA_004027715.1. Classification (NCBI taxonomy): domain Eukaryota; kingdom Metazoa; phylum Chordata; class Mammalia; order Primates; family Pitheciidae; genus Plecturocebus; species Plecturocebus donacophilus. Next base: position 18,388 of record PVKP010036987.1, on the reverse strand, counting down.
CTGAGATTGCACCATTGTACTCCAGCCTAGGCAACAGAGCGAGATTCTGTATTCAAAAAAGAAAAAAGAAAAAAAGAAAAATTTATTCATTTATTGTTTCCAGTAACTGATCATTCAGAATTATGGCTTCAGGCATGGCTGGATCCAGCGGCTCAAGTGATGGCATCAGGCATTACTTTGATCTGCTTTCCACTGTGGTGGCTTCATTTCCAGGGAGACTCAGCTACTTGACAGCAAAGATGGCTTCTGGAAGTCCGTGCTGATATGGCCCTGAGAACTCAGATCAGTGAAAGAGGGAGTCCCTATTTCCCTTAGTTTCCATAGATTTATCAATTAGGAATACTTCTGGCTGCAAGTAACAGAAGACCCAAATTGACAATGCCTTAAATAGTAAAAGCATCCATGTCATGAGTCGATGCAATAAAAAGTCTGGAGGTGGGCTGTTCCCGTGTAGGCTTAGCAATATCAGGACTGGTATCTCTGTAGTTCCCTGATGTCTGTCTAATTGTCCCAAGATGGCTGTTGCAACTCCAGGCACCATGTCTGTGTTGGTCCATTTGCATTGCTATAAAGGAATGCGTGAGACTGGGTGATTTATAAGGAAAAGAGGTTTTTTTTTGGTTCACAGTTCTGCAGGCTATACAGAAAGCATGTTGCCAGCCTCTGCTTTTGGTGAGGGCCTCAGGAAGCTTAGGATCATGGTGGAAAGGGAAGGAGAGCCAGCCGGGCTCCTTTAAACAACCAGCTCATATCAACTCAAAGAGTGAGAACTCACTCATTACTAGGGGCAGGGTACCAAGACATTTATAAGGGATCTGCCCCCAAGACCCAAACACTTCCCATCAGGCCCCATCTCCAATCTTAGGGATCACATTTCTTTCTTTTTTTTTTGAGTTGGAGCCTCGCTCTGTCCCCCAGGTTGGAGTGCAGTGGCCTGATCTTGGCTCACTGCAACCTCTACCTCCCAGGTTCAAGCGATTCTCCTGCCTCAGCCTCCCAAGTAGGTGGGATTACAGGCACGTGCCACCATGCCCGGCTAATTTTTTGTATTTTTAGTAGAGACAGGGTTTCACCGTGTTAGCCAGGATGGTATCGATCTCCTGACCTTGTGATCCACCTGCCTTAGCTTCCCAAAGTGCTGGGATTACAGGCATGAGCCGCGGCCAGGGATCACATTTCAACATGAGATTTGGAGGGGACAAATATCCAAACCATATCAGTGTCCCAAGCAGGACTTGGCCAGGGCCAAAAGCTCTCTCCTCCCAAAGTTCTGTCTTTTTCATTCAGGAAGAAACTTCTTCCCAGAAGCCCCCCAGCAGATTTCCCCTAACGTCTCATTGGCTAGGACTGTGTCACATGGCCACCTCTAACTGCAAGGGAGGCTGGGAAAGTGAGTATTTAGCTTTTTCAGCTTCTAAGTGAAGGCAGGCAAGAGACAACAGTATCTGATATATCCAATAAATGTTAGCAGTTTGTTCTTTCTTCTCTCTGTCTAGGGTACGAGCCCCCCCAAGCCCTCTCACCCCTGCCCCCACCTGCCCCATCGCCCCCAGCCTGGCAGGCTCGGGCCCTGGGCACTGCCCGGTTGCAGCTGGTAGAGTTCTCAGCCTTTGTGGAACCGCCGGATGCAGTTGATTCTGTGAGTGAAATTTAGGTATAGTCACTGAGGGATCTTGGAATATAGAGGATGACAGGGAGGGAAGGTATAAAGTCACAGTTCTCAAACTTTAGCATGTATCAGAATCATCTGGAGGGCTTCTTAAAACAGATTGCTGGGCCCCATCCCCAGAATTTCTGATTTGCTAGATGTGATGTGGAGCTCGAGAATCTGCATTTCTAATAAGCTACCAGGTGAGTTGTGGCAGGTGGTCCGGGGACTGTACTTTGAGAACTAGTAGCATAAAGAACTGGAAGGTCATGGGGTGACAAGTTGGGAAGGTCAGAAAAACTCCTCAGGATATAATTTATTCATTCATCAAACGTGTTTGAGTTTCTACTGTTCATTAGTCTTTGTGATGCATACTAGTAACTTGGAAAAGGTCTTATTTCTGTGCTTGAGCTTCTCCTGGGCTAGGATGGAGTGGGCTGTTAGAAGAAACAGCTCCTAACTCTTAGGGACTGAACGCCAGATAAGTTTCATTTAACATTTCAATGTAAGTTCAGCAGGAGCCTGGCCCTCAAATGATTTGGGGATATAGGTTCCTTCCATTTTGTGGTTCTGCCATTTTCTAAGGCTTCAGAATGTGCTGATGGAGCCTCTGCATCTGCCCAGCAGATGGAGGAAGGGAGACAGTCAAGATTATACAGGAAGTTTTAGGAATCTGGCTTGGATATATCAACTGTCAGACCTGGTCACAGCCCATTGACCAGAACTTAGTCATGTGGTCACACCTAACTGCAAAGCAGCCTGGAAAATGTTTCGCACTGGGTCAAGGAACCACTGTGAACACGTAGCAGTCTCTGCCACACCATGTAAACATCAATCAAAACATTAATCATAAGACCTTTATGGATTCTCATTCATTCACGCTCATCCATCCACTGAACATTTGTGAGCACCTGTTCTATATAAAACCAGGCCTAGGGAGTGTGAGCTTTGTCGTGGGGGTGCTGGGGAGTTATGAGAGGGCTTTGACCAGGGGAGGGCCAGGGTCAGCTCTGGAACTACGTGAGGAATGAACTGGGGAGGCCAGGTTGGAGGCTGGGGTAAGGATGGGGAGGCCTGAGCTGAGGCTGAGGCAGTGAGGATGGAGTTGAGGGGGTGCGGCAGGGAGCTGGGGACTATGGGACTGCTGGGGCTGCAGGGGACTGTGAGTACAGGAGCAGGAGTGGGGACAGTGGGTGGAGGTCCGGCCCAGTGCTGGGTGGACAGTGTGGAACAACTGGCTAGAGCTGTGGGGATGGTGACGGCATGAGGTGGGCTCAGGCAGCATGGGCTGGAGGTCCAGCCCACCTCCGAGTTCTCACCCATGGCCAACCCTCCTCAGTACCAGAGGCACCTGTTTGTGCACATCAGCCAGCACTGCCCCAGCCCCGGAGCGCCGCCACTTGAGAGCGTGGACGTCCGGCAGATCTATGACAAATTCCCTGAGAAAAAGGGTGGTCTCCGGGAGCTGTATGATCGTGGGCCCCCCCATGCCTTCTTCCTGGTCAAGTTCTGGGTAAGTTTTCACAGCAAAACCCAAAGTGCTTACAAATCCTGCGGTGTCTCAGCAGAGGGCTCTGGCCCTAAGACAGACAGTCGTGAGCCCTGCCAGGTCAGTCTGGGACATACCGGTCAGTCCTCATGGCTTGGAGTGTCAGCCCCTTTGCCACAAGGGACACTGAGGAGAGCGGCCCCCAGGGTGGGGTGGAGGCACTGGGGCCTCCCTGGATCCCACTAGGCATTGCCACACGTAACTGATATGGTTACCTGGCTGTGTAACTCATATGGTCCTGGGCATTGGTTTGCCTCATTTCAGGCTTGTCTGTGCCCCACCTGACTGCACCAAGCCTTACTGCTAAGAAATGGTCCCCTCACCTTAGCCAGTGGACTTGTGGAGGCTCTGGTCTCTAAAGAGAGGACTGATGCTTTGCGTCAGTTCCACCAGATCTTGTTGCTGGAGAATGGCTTTGAGAAGTGATTGAAGAAGCCACGGAGTAGCTTTGTCAATTCCTATATTTATTTATTCATTCATTCATTTATTTTTGAGACAGAGTCTCGTTGTCACCCAGGCTGGAGTGCAGTGGCTGGATCTCGGCTCACTGCAACCACTGCCTCCCAGGTTCAAGCAATTCTCCTGCCTCAGTCTCCTGAGTAGCTGGGATTACAGAGGCCTGCCACCACATCCGGTTAATTTTTGTATATTTAGTAGAGACGAGAGTTTACCATGTTGGCCAGGTTGGTCTCAAACTCCTGGCCTCAAATGATCCTCCCACCTTGGCCTCCCAAAGTGCTGGGATTACAGGCGTGAGCCACCATGCCCGGCCAAGTCCTGTATTTATGTAGCAATCATTTACTAAGCACCTTCTATATACAAGCCTGATGTCAGGTGCTATTTATGTAATTGTGACTAAGAGGGCCCATCTTGGGTGTTTCTTAGGTCTACATGGTTTAGTGTCCACTATGATGACTGACATTACAGGGGCTCAACAAATATGTTTAATTTAATTTAATTAATTAAATTTTTTGAGATGGAGTTTCACTCTTATGGCCCAGGCTGGAGTGCAATGGTGCGATGGTGGCTCGCTTCAACCTCCGCCTCCCGGGTTCAAGTGATTCTCCAGCCCTCAGCCTCCCGAGTAGCTGGGATTACAGGCGTCTGCCACCACACCCAGCTAATTTTTGTATTTTTAGTAGAGATGGGGTTTCGCCATGTTGGGGCCAGGCTGGTCGCAAACTCCTGACCTCAGGTGATCTGCCTACCTTGGCCTTCCAATGTTCTGGGATTACAGGTGTGAGTCACTTTGCCCAGCCTAATTTTTGTATTTTTAGTAGAGATGAGGTTTCACCACGTTGGCCAGGCTGGTCTCGAACTCCTGACCTCAAGTGATCCATCCATCTTGGCCTCCCAAAGTGCTAGGCTTACAGATGTGAGCCACAGCACCTGGCCTGGGCTCAATAAATGTTGCCTGGATGTTGAGGGGGTGCTAGCTCTTATAGTAACAAGTGTGGTAGAGAGATGTCTCTAAGAAGAAAGTCTGGCTAGGTGCGGTGGTTCACTCCTAACTTCCCAGCACTCTGGGAGGCTAAGGTGAGAGGCTAGTTGGAGACAAGCCTGGGCAACACAATGAGACCTCTCAACTCTACAAAAAAAAAAAAAATTAGCTGGGCATGGTGGTGCAAACTTGTGGTCCCAGCTTCTCCAGAGACTGAGGCGGGAGGATCACTTAAGCCTGGGAGGTGGAGGGTGCAGTGAGCCAAGATTGTGCCACTGCCCTCCAGCCTGGGTGACAGAATGAGACCCTGTCTTAAAAAAAAAAAAAAGAAAGCCTGGTGAGGGCCTGAACTTGACTGCTCTTGCTGAGAATGTCACTGTTATGGCTCTGAAGCTTTCCTCTGTGTGACGCGGAGGCCTGAGACTGCTCTAGGGAAATGCAGCTGAGGGCTTAGGCATTGTTGGGGCTGAAGACAGACCTCATCAGGTCCCAGGTCTGGACAGCCACCCCCTTAGGAAGCCCAGCTGCTGAAGGGTTTCAGAAGAGCAGCTTGTAAGGCCTTTGATTTTGCCACAGTGAGGGATGGAGTTGGGCCCCTGAGAAGACTGACCTGGTGAAGTATTAGCAACTAAAGTTAGGAAGAATGGCTGGGCTCAGTGGCTCACGCCTGTAATCCCAACACTTTGGGAGGCCAAGGCTGGTGGATCACAAGGTCAGGAGTTTGAGACCAGCCTGGCCCACATGGTGAAACCCCGTCTTTACTAAGAATACAAAAAATTAGCCGAGCATGGTGGTATGCACCAGTAATTCCAGCTCCTTGAGAGGCTGAGGCAGGAGAATCACTTGAACCCAGGAGCAGAGGTTGCAGTGAGTGGAGATCGCGCCATTGCACTCCAGCCTGGGCGATAGAGCAAGACCCCATCTCAAAAAAAAAAAAAAAAAAAAGTTAGGAAGAGGAAGAGGCACGCCTCTCAAGGAGGTGACTCAGAACAAAGGTGTGATGAGATCTTAGGCTTCCTTAGGCTCCACTTGGCCTAGTGACACTTGGCCAGCTGTCTATGCACTTGACCACTGGCCTTATGGAGGGAGTCTGGCCTCTCAGATTTGGCTGGGGGGAAGTGTTCTGAAGAGGAGTCAGGCCTCCTCAGGCTCCATGAGGTTCTGTTGCTAGGAAGTAGCCACTTGCCTTAGCAACCAGGATGAGAGGGGCTTAGAGGGAGGTATCCATCTTCAACTGGTTGCTAAGGAGTAACTGCCTCCTTAGTAACCAGGCCCTTGGAAGGGGCTGAACTCTTGAGTTGCGGGCTTCAAGAGAAAAAGGTTGAATTCCAGGGCTCCTTTGGTTACTGGGGAGAGAGGGCCAAGACCATTTTGGGGACCCAGACTTCTCCAACACTGATGGGCAGTGGATCTCCTCCAGAAACCAGCCCTTGGAGAACTTTGAAAGCCAGGTGTGGTGGTGGCTCATGCCTGTAATCCCAGCACTTTGGGAGGATCAGTTGGGCCCAAGAGTTTGAGACCAGCTTGGGCAACATGGTAAAACCCCATTTTTACAAAAAATTAGCTGAATGTGGTGACATGCACCTGTGGTCCTAGCTACTCAGGAGGCTGAGCGGGGAGGATCACTTGAGCTCAGGAGGTTGAGGCTGCAGTGAACTGTGATTGCACCACTGCATTCCAGCCTGAGTGACAGAGCAAGACCCTGTCTCCAAAAACAAAACAAAACAAAAAAAAATGCTGAGGAATTGAGCTGGGAACTGCAGGGGTATGGAGTCCCCACTGTTTTTTTTTTTTTTTTTTCTTTCTGAGATGGAGTTTTGCTCTTGTTGCCCAGGCTTGAGTGCAATGGCGCAATCTTGGCTCACTGCAACCTCTGCCTCCCAGTTTCAAGCGATTCTCCTGCCTCAGCCTCCTGAGTAGCTGGGATTACAGGCGTGCACCACCACGCCCAGCTAATTTTGTATTTTTAGTAGAGACAGGGTTTCTCCATGTTGGTCAGGCTGGTGGTATTGAACTCCCAAACTCAGGTTATCTGCCAGCCTCAGCTTCCCAAAGTGCTGGGATTACAGGCATGAGCCACTGTGCCTGGCAGTCCCCACTGTTTATAAGGGACGTCCCCTCTGACTCATCTGTGCCTTCCCATCTCCCAGGCGGACCTGAACTGGGGCCCAAGTGGCGAGGAGGCGGGGGCCGGTGGCAGCAGCAGCAGTGGTGGCTTCTACGGAGTGAGCAGCCAGTATGAGAGCCTGGAACACATGACCCTCACCTGTTCCTCCAAGGTCTGCTCCTTTGGCAAGCAGGTGGTGGAGAAGGTGGAGGTGAGGCTGGAGGGGTGGAGCTCTGGGCAGGTGAGCGCCCAGCCACTCACCACTCGAGGGTGCAGAATGGATCAGAAGCCATGATAGCTCAGGCATTTGGGGATGTGCATGGAATGGGTCCCAGCCTCTTTGAGGGTTTAATGCATGAGTTGGGAGCAGTTGTGGAGTTCAGAAGTCACAGGTAGGAATCATTCTGAGGGCTAACGGGGAACGTGTGGTATAGAGATTTAGTCATGGAGATTGAGAAGGGTCTTATGGATATGGAGGGGTTCCTAAGGCAAGAATGTTCAGAAGTCACATTTAAGGCCTGGCGCGGTAGCACACACCTATAATCCCAGCACTTTGGGAGGCCGAAGTGGGCGGATCACGAGGTCAGGAGTTTGAGACCAGCCTGACCAAAATGGTGAAACTCTGTCTCTACTAAAAATACAAAAATTAGCCAGGCGTGGTGGCAGGCACCTGTAATCCCAGCTATTCCGGAGGCTGGGGTAGGAGAATTTCTTGAACCCGGGAGGTAGAGGTTGCAGTGAGCTGAGATTGCACCACTGCACTCCAGCCTGGGTGACAGAGCAAGACTCCATCTCAAAAAACAAACAAAAAACAAAACAGAAGTCACACTTAGGAGTTTCTGGAGACTTGGGGAAGTAAGTTTAGAGGTCAGATAGAGTTTGCAGATGTCACGGAGGGATCTTTGGAGGGTATCTGGGGGTTGGGAGGTTAGAGGAGTTCAGAGGTCTTTGAGGGTTCAGAGCATAACTTCGAGGGGCTTGTGATTTGCAGGCGCAGAGATCCTGAGCTGGATACCCAAGGGTTTAGCTCCAGTCTCCGGTCATTGTGGGTGGGGTGATGTGAGGGAGGAGCAGTGGGAGTCAGTGTGGTGGCATCTAAGAGGCACAAGGTGGAGCTCAGTTCCTGGGGTGACCCATGTGTCTCTCAGCCACCATTCTCCCCACTCCCTGCCCCTTGGTTCAGACGGAACGGGCCCAGCTGGAGGACGGGAGATTTGTGTACCGCCTGCTACGTTCACCCATGTGCGAGTACCTGGTGAATTTCTTGCACAAGTTGCGGCAGCTGCCTGAGCGATACATGATGAACAGCGTCCTGGAGAACTTCACCATCCTCCAGGTGATGCCTGGGGCTGAGCTGGAGTGGGGGTCCCGGCTGTCAAGGGACAGTACCTGTAACAGACCCTCAGTCTAGGGGAACTCCTCACCCAGGAACTGACACAGCAAGGACTCCGAGTGAACCCTCAACCTGAGGCTCTTCTAACCATGAAACTGATACAGTGGGGACCCCACAATTGACCCTTGGTTTAGGGGACCCCTTCATCCAGGGAACTGATATAGTAGGGATGTCATGGCACTCTCTTTTTTTTTGAGATGGAGTCTCGCTCTGTCACCCAAGCTGGAGTGTAGTGGCACGATCTCGGC
>PVKP010036986.1:0-22009 GCA_004027715.1 Plecturocebus donacophilus | reverse complement strand
CAATATTACATAGATCAACGAGATAGAAAATCAACAAGGATATCCAGGACTTGAACTCAGACCTGGAACAAGTAAACTTAACAAATATTTACAGAACTCTCCTCCCCAAATCCACAAAACATACATTTTTCTCAGTATCACATTACACCTATTTTAAAAGTGACCACATAATTGGAAGTAAATCACTCCTCAGCAATTGTATAGCATTTCACAGGTTTAAATAAAATATTGGTTGGCTGCTTATTTGTTATTTTCATCCCCTATTCCTTCCTGTCTCCATTGTTAAGCACAATTATTGGCATAAAAGAGGTTTTTAATACCCATTTTTAGACTGCACTCTAGCCTGGGCAATAAAACAAGAATCCCGTTCTCCCTCTTTCTCTTCCTCTTTCTTTCTCTCTTTCATTCTTTTTTTCTTTCTTTTGCTCTTTCTTTCGCCTTTTCTCTCTTTTTCTTTCTTAAAAAAAAAAAAAAAGATAAATTCAAGCATGCCCTTCAACCAGAAATTCAACTTTTAGTTACATGTGTTCAAGAAATTTAAGCATAACTGGAGGAGACATGCACAATATCTGTAACAGCAAAGAAATGGGAAGAGGTTAACAATAATTTTAATAATCATATTGATAATAATAGCCAATACACACTGGATGTTTATTGCATGCCAGGGCTTGAGCTAGTGCTTTATATATATTAATTAGTTTAATACTCGCCACCACCCCATGAGGTTGGTACTATTATTATCTCCATTTTACAAGTGAGGAAACTGAGGAACAGAGATGTTAAATAACTAGTCCAGATGCCTATTAACAGAGAATATGTCTATATACAAATTGAAGTAGCATCATAAAATGAAATACAATAGAATGGAGATTTGAAAGAAATGCATCTTCAATGTATCATCATAAAAAAACTCAAAAACAGTAGTGAGTAAAAACATCAAGTTGAAGAATGACAGAAACAATATGACAGTATTAATCTAAAGTTTAAAAATATACAAAACAATGCTATAAACTGTATATAGATTTACACATAAACAAGGAATAAAAACAAGATCAAGAAGCATAAATCTCAACTGTAAAGTGGTGAGAGAGGGAGGGAACAGGATTAGGGAAAGGCACACAGGCTTGACATGCATTTGTAACGTCGTTTTTAAAAGCTGTGGACAAATACCATGTTAACTTCTCTGCAATCTGGGTATGGTACATATGTGTTCATTACATATTTGTAATTTTCAATATTTAAAATGTCTCTTAATTTAAAAATCTAACATATATATATAAAGCAATTTGAAGCAAGTCTGGTCTGAGGCTATAGTTGGAGGGGAAAATGTTTAAAATGAATGTCAATCATATCAATAGGCATTTATAGGACATGACCCTTGGAGTTAATCAAATTAGATGATCCAAAATGTCATTTTGGAACTTTTGTTCATCCTTATAGACTACAGAGCATCTGATTATTTTCCTGGCATGATTTTCTAGAAGTGGAATTACTCATTGTTAAAAGGTCCAATCTCTCAATACAGTTTTCTGAATATCCTTTGAGAAACATCAAATGTATAGTCCCACCAGCAGTGTCGGAGCTGCCCACGCTTCAGCTATGTTTCTAGAGAGAGTAGTCTAATACCCTACATAGAGAGTAGTCCCTATGTCCTTATTTTCTTTTCTGCAAAGGCATTCACACCACATAATTCCAGAGACACATTTCTTTCATTCTCTTCAGTGCCTAATGCTGACTGCTACCTTCTTGAAACTCTTCCTTCATTCTGTTAAACCCCATCTTCTGGTTTCTCCCATCTCTCTATGAAAGCTCCATATCAGAATTCTTGTCCTTAAATACATGCTATCTTAGAGTCATATCCTTGGTCCTCTGTTTTTTCACTTTATAGACTCTACAGATAAAACTAATCTAAATCCGTGGCTTTAATCTACCACTATGCATGGCTGACTACCAAATCTCTACCTTCAGTTAAGTAGCAATCCACCTTCTACTGAGTAGCTACAATTGAGTGTCATACATTTATCTTGAACTCAAAGTCCTGTGCTTAATTCATCATCTTGTCCCCTTTCCCAAATTTCCTCCTTCTAGCTACATAAATTATACCATCTAGTCACCCATGCTAGAAATCTAGCAGTTATCTAGGATGCTTCCTTCTCAGTTATTCTCATGCTCAGTCACCAAGAACTACAGCTTTTATTGCCTAAATAGCTCTCACGTCCATTCCATCCTGATCGTCCCTGCCTCTCTCATCACTTTCCACCTGGTTTATTGCACTGGTCTCCTAATGGGTCTCACACTTTCCAACGGGCAGCCAACAAATTCTATCTGTTACTCTTTCCTGCTTAAAACCCTTTATTTGTTCCCCACAAGACTTTCAGCTTCAAATCCAAGTTTCTCGCTTCATAGCCAAGGCCCATCAGAATATGGCTGAGCCTACCTCTTCTTGCTGAAGTAGGCAGCCTTCATTCCAGCCCCCAAATTTCTTTTAGCTTTTGTAAGAGGCACTATTATTTTACATGCTCATGCTTTGCACGTTTGTCCCTCTGCTCAGAACATCCATTTCCTTCCCTTTCTCCAAACTCCGGCCCATGTTTCATAAGTCACTTGAACAGTGTCTCCTTTAGAAATCTTCTATATCTCACATAACCCCAGTCTAATTTGATAGCCCTTTATTATCTTATCAAAGTACTTGCACAAGCTTCATCACTTACCCTACACTATAGTAATTACTGATTTATTTTTCTCTCACTTCTAGTAAACGAGAGGTTGGCAAGTAAGACCTGCAGCCAAATCCAGATCATTTCCTGTTTCTGTAAATCTAGTTTATTGGAACATAGCATGCCCATTTATCTATGTAATGTCTATGACTACTTTTTTGCTATAATAGCAGAGTTGAATTATTGTGACAGAGACCATATGGCCCACAAAACCAAAAATATATACTCTATGACCCTTTACAGAAAAAGTCTGCAAATCTGTACTAGGCTATAAATTCCTAGAGGACAAAGTTCATTCTTTGTTCATTATCTTTGAGTCTCTAACACCTGGTATACAGTAAGTGCTAAATAAATGCATAACAAATGAATGAATGAGTGGGTAAATATAATGTTAGACTTGAGGTAAAAGAGGTGGAAAGAGAACCTAAATCATGAAAAACTTTAATGCCATTTCTTCTATACTTTTTGCACACTTCATTTTGTAATCACAAATTAAAACAAGTTGATATCATTAGGTTTTTAAATATCTTCTAGTATATACGTGTGAAAGGAAAATAAAGAAAATTAAGCTGAAAGCTGAGTCATGCAAGAAGCTTTTGTTCAAAAACTTTTCATTTTGTTCTAAGCAGATGGTTATAGATAAAAAGTTAAATATCTCCACAGGTAGTTACTCTATGTTCACCTTATCTTATGTAAAGTGGCAATTTACTGAGTACCACGTGAATACATAATTGACTGTTCTCCTACCTGCTTCTTTTCTCTTGCAATATATGGATTCAGTAAAGTGATCACACCCTCCGTCTTTCCCCCCAGTCTGCTGTTCCCCTTTAAATACTGAAGCCTTCAAAAATCATCTTTGGAGAAAGGCATAGACCTGTCTCCTAGGCATGCACTCTTAACCTTGGCAAAATAAACTTTTAAATTGAGACCTGTCTGAGATACTTTTTGGTTTACATATGCTGGGCTCCATACCCTTCAAGTCAGTAATCTAAACTTTCTATATTAATAGATATTAATTATGATGCTCAACTCATAATTGACTGAGGTGATTAATTAAAACATTTTGATGCTTATGCCCCATAGCCCATGCCACTAAATCAGAACGGTGGGGGTAGGGGACTGGGAAATGGGAGAGGGGAAGGCAGCATCAGTATTTGTAAGTTATTCAGAGAACTTCTGTTCTATACCAACAGTCCTAAGGAATGAGGGCTCTGAGGAAACTCCGGAGTTTTAGTGATCAAAACCAAACAAGGCTGGGTGTGGTGGCTCACGGCTGTTATCCCAACACTTTGGGAGGCCGAGGCAGAAGGATCGCTTGCGCTCAGGAGTTTGAGACCAGCCTGGGCAACATGGCAAAACCCCATCTCCACAAAAAATACAAAAATTAGCTGGGTATGGTGGCACACGCCTGTAGTCCTGGTTACTTGGGGGGCTGAGGTGAGAGGATCACTTGAGCCAGGGAGGTTGAGGCTGCAGTGAGCCATCATTGTGACACTGCACTTCAACCTGGGTGAAAGAATGAGACACTGTCTCAAAAACCAACAAACAAAAAAACTGAGCCGGGCACAGTAGCTAGTGTCTATAATTGCAGCATTTTGGGAGGCTAAGGCAGACAGATCATTTGAGGCTAGAAGTACGAGACCAGCCTGGCCAACATGGTGAAACCCTGTCTCTACTAATAATACAAAAAAAAAAAAGAAAGAAAGAAAAAATAGCCAGATGTGATGGTGCACACCTGCAACCCCAGCTACTTGGGAGGTGGAGGCAGTGGAAATTGCTCCGAGATCATGCCTCTGCACTCCAGCCTGGGCGAGAAACCATACTGTGCTAATTTATTTACTTGCAAGATAAAACAAAATAGATATTTTGAAAAAAATCCTCTATAAAAGTAGGAAAACAAAAGGATTCCTCTGGAATGTAAGCTATACAAAGATGAAGAATTTTGTCTATTTTCTTCACTGTTGTATTCCAATTACCAAGAACGATACCTGGCATATAATAGGTACTTTGTAAATAAATCATAAATGAAAGAGTAATTTCTTCATTTGCTTTTGATTGGCCAGAAGCCCATGATTCCAAATATTCCACTTGATTGAAATTTTACAGAAGAAGGCAACCTGGCACACAGAGGCTTCAGTGAATCAACAGATAACTTTCTCTAGGGGCATAAAAATTATATTCTACAACTTAAAATAGTGTTTTAATGTTAAAGAGGGAAGGAAAAGAGACACTGCTATGGATAAATGCACCTCAGCCTCTTTTTAAAACTCAGTTTTTATTTAAAAAAGGTCAGCTGCAGTTTGGAAATACATGTGATAATAACATGAAGAGCCATGAAGGAATGGGAAAATCAATTCTGACACTGTCTAAACAAACAAACAAAATGCCCTATGACATGCATCTGAAGGATTTAACTGAATTCATCTTGGCTCCTCCCACTGTCTTAAAGCACTCACCAGGTCTGCCAAAGTAATGATCATCCTACACTGGCATCAAGTTGAGCCCATGCATTTATTCTCTCTCTGTCTCTGTCACTCTGTGTTTCTAATAAAACATTCTTCTAGAAATGATGAAACTATTGGTCCAATTCTTACATCTAAAAAAATGCTTTTGGTTGTGGTTACCAACTTGAAACAAATACAGAAAAATAGGAAAGACAAAACAAAAATCAAGTTTGAAAGAAAGAATAAACATTTTAAGTCACCTAATTTATATTATAAAGATTCTTTTTGAAATGTCAAACTAATGGAATATTGAAATATAAGCTTTTTCAATGGGGAAAAGACTCCCTTTTCAATAAGTGGTGCAGAGATAACTGGCTAGCTATAAGCAGAAGAATGAAACTGGACCCTTACTTATCACTATATACAAAAGTTAACTCAAGATAGATTAAAGACTTAAATATAAGACCCAAAACTATACAAATACTAGTAGAAAATCTAAGAAATACCCTTCTGAACATTGGCCTTGGAAAAGAATATATGACTAAGACCTCAAAAACAATTGCAACAAAAATAAAAATTGACAAGTGGAACCTAATTAAACAAAAGAGCTGCTGCACAGCAAAAGAAACTATCAACTGAGTAAACAGCCTACAGAATGGGAGAAAATATTCACAAACTATGCATCCAACGATGGTCTCACATCCAGAATCTATAAGTGCATCCAGAATCTATAAGGCACTTAAATCAGCAAGCAAAAAACAAATAACCCCATTAAATAGTGGGCAAAGGACATGAACAGATACTTCTCGAAAGAAGGCATGCAAGTGGCCATCAAACATGAAAAAATGCTCAGTATCACTAATGATTAGATACATGCAAATCAAAACCACAGTGAGATACCAGCTCACACTAGTCAGAATGGTTATTATAAAAAGTCAAAAAGTAACTTTTGTCAGTGAGGCTGTGGAGAAAGGGGAATGCTTATACACTGTTGGTAGGAATGTAAATTAGTTCAGCTACTGGGAAAGCAGTTTGGCGATTTCTCAAAGAACTAAACACAGAACTATTATTCGACCCAGCAATCCAATTACTGGGTATATACCTGAAGGAATATAAATCATTCTACCAAAAAGACATATGCACTTGTATGTTAATCACAGCAATATTCACAATAGCCAAGACATGGCATCAAGCTAGGTACTCATCAGTGATGAACTGGATAAAGAAAATGTACATATACACCATAGAATACCATGCAGCCATAAAAAGAATGAAATCATGCCCTTTGCAGCAACATGAATGTAGCTGGAGGCCATTAACGTAAGTGAATTAATATAAGAACAGAAAACCAAATACCACACATTCTCACTTATAAGTGGGAACTATATATTGTGTACACATGGACATAAAGATGGCAACAATAGACACTTGGGAGCTACCACATGGGAGAGAGAGGAAGGGAATCAAAAGTTGAAAAATTGTTGGGTACTGTATTCACTATCTGGGTGATGGGTTCAGTCGTATCCCAAAACTCAGCATCACGTAATATACTCATATAAGCTTTTTGCAAAAGTAGAATTTCCAGTTAGCAACTTTCTTAATATTGTCTATTTTGAAACCTATTTCAATTTATTTTGAAATCTATTTTAATCCTGTGAATTATTATTTGTAGTCTTGGACTGTACTGTTCAACACAGTAGCCACAAGTCACAGGTGGCTATTTAAGTTAACATTTAAATTAATTAAAATTAAATATTATTAAAAATTCAGTTCCTCAGTTGTACGAGATCCACAGCCACATTTCAGATGCTCAGGAGCCACACTGAACAGTACAGATATAGAATATGTTTTTTTCATGACAGAACATTCTAACACTGGAAAAAATAAAACAGACTACAATATCTTCAAATAGTTTCAGGCAATAGTATCACTTAAGAAAGGAGATGGTTTAAAATGTCAGTTATTATTCTAGGTAAATAAGTAATACAAAACTAGAAGCATTTTTTTCCTCAGAACACAAAAAAGCAATTATGTTATAAATTTGTTAGTATTTTGCAGCTGCTTTTCTAATTTTTGATTCACTTCTACTTATGGGACATATAAAAAATACCCAGTTTTTGATTAAGGAAATCAGATTCAAATTCATGTCCAAAGCACCACCCCCTTATGAAAACAGTTTGGTTGAAAGATTTATCAGACTTCTGGGGCAAGCAGAATGGTAATTACGTTTCCTAGAGAAAGCACCAGCTTTGCCTTCTTATATTTGAGTTCCTGCAATACTAATTCTTTCTGATGTTTAGCCTGAACTTCCTAAGAGGTCACAGAACTAATGAATAGCTAAGATCAGTCACTGACACGTTATTTTCCCCTTTCCAGATGACATGTCAAGAATGACTAAGAGCCAACATTCAAGAAGACAGCATCTGCAAACAAGGGAAGTATTATGTTTACATGTTTTTTTAACAACTTTTTATTCTGTAGTTCTTTTACATGTGACTGTTTCCTAATACTCTTACTCTTTATTGTTTTGGGCTTCTCTTAATTTGATGTTTTCTACTGACACTGCAATGGAAGAAAATACTTTAATGCATTTCTCCCTTGGATTATTTCTTTAAATCAGTAAATTAACATCTGGAATTAAGCAAGACTCAGCCTATCTTCATAATGATTTGTAAAAACCTCTCAAAAGCAATCTCTGGCTTTCTTGGGGAAAAATATTCATTCAGAGGCTGTAAAAAGTATTTTAGATATATTTTTTCATTTAATTCTCACAATAGCAGATCTTATCTTCATCTTATAGGGTCTATCAGTGCCTTGTAAAAGGGAATCTGTCCCAAGTTCCTGGCACCATGCTTTGTACACAGCAGGTACTTAAACAGCTTGGTGGATGAATGAATGAACAAAGAGCACCTTTTTGTTAATCTCAGCGACAGATGTAGAATCTTACAGTGAGCACTCAGTAAATATTTACTAACTGAATATTCTAGCAATAATGGTCAGTATGACAAATGAATAAGTGGCTCTTAATATATCAATGTCCTCCCAAAATTCCCACTAAAGCTAAGCAATAGACCCCAGATCTAAACACTATGTAAGGCAGTTTTGTCTGAAAGATATAGAAAGAGAGAGTACTCAGAAAAGTCCTAATACCTAGGTTTTGGGGCAAAAAAGAATTTGGGAAGTGAATCGCTTTTTAAAAATTTATTTCTAAGTGTATTTTAATAACACTTCCAGAATAGTTATCCCTTCAGAGCATTTTAGGTCACACTTTCATGGGAAAATTACACACGTAACACCATTATTACAAAAAGACAACTGCACTCCATTTTTTTCACCAGGGTAAAAAGATGTGTATTACTACATGTATTTAATATTTAAAAGATTTGCAGTGTGCTGTGAATGATAAACTTGCAATTATGTTTATTTTTTTCATTGTAGAAAACAAGGAAAGGTAGAAGATAAAGCAAAATTTTTCATTAAGTGCTACTCAATAGAAAACCAAGTCTAAGCAACGTTTTATTCTAGGCTCCAAAGGTATACTTGAAATTGAAGTGGTCCATCCACAGAGCCTGCTACCAGCCTTTTCAATCCTCTGTCCCTTGGTCTCATTGTCTTTCTCTTCTAGCAGCCTTCTCAGTATTTCTTGCTTCCCACATCGTTTGAACCTGTGTGTCTGACCTCCTACCCTCCCGACTTTGCTCACACAGTTAGGGACTGCTGCTTTCATACTGAGAACAGATTTACTCAATGTTTATTTTGGCTCCTTGGGTCTTACCTTGGTTTGGACAGAAACTCAAACCTTTCCCTGAGGCTGGCACTGTGATATGTGCAAATTTCCCCAGATTTTCTTATTTATGTATTCTCCCCCAGCAGTTAAAAACTTTATTCTTATATTTTTAAAATTTTACTTATTTTTAAAATTATTGTTACTATTTTTTTGAGACAGCGTCTCCCTCTGCCACCCAGGCTGGAATGCAGTAGTGCGATCACAGTTTACTGTAACCTCAAACTCCTGGACTCAAGTGTGATCCTCTTGCCTCAGTCTCCCAAGTAGGTAGGACTACAGGGGCATACCAACACACTCAGCTGGTTTTTAAAATTCTGAGTGAAGATAGAGTCTTGCTATGTTGGCCAGGCTGGTCTTGAACTCCTGGCCTCAAGTTATTCTCTTGGCCTCCCAAAGATGTGGGAATACACATGTGAGCCACTGCACCTGCCTACCAAAAAATGTTTAAAACACTCAGCACATGGAGGACTTTTTTTTTTAACTGCAAAGTGATTGCATTAAAATTCTCCTAAACATCTTCCAAACATCTTTAGTTTTAGAAAATGGCATTAAAGCAAAAACAATATGGGGGAAATGGTATTTTACACTTTTTTTGAAGGGTTAAAAAATGCAGTTTTTTCATGTATAATTTCCTCTCTTATTTTACTCACTCTCTTAGATTCTAATCAAAATATTATACCACAAGAAGCAAATAAGGGCTTGTAGTCTAATTACAGGAATGAGAAGGAGGAGACTTAATCCCAGCATATGCAGCAGCCTCAGGCAGGAAATGTCATTGTGTCTCACATCCTCGAGTATTACATAAAGATATCACCCAGGCTGGAGGGCAGGGGTGTGATCATAGTTCACTGCAGCCTTGAACTCTAGGGCTCAAGTAATCCTTCTGCCTCAGCCTGCATATCCAGATAATTTTTAAAAAAAATTTATTGTAGAGACAGGTTAATTTTTACCGTTAGATTCAATCCTGCCAAACTGCTATAAGAGATTTGAACACTTTCATACTTTCAGTGTTCAAAAACTTTTACGGCAATTTGGCAGCATCTTGTACTTACCTTGCTGCAGATTGGCAAGAAAAGTCTAGTCTGCGGCCCAGTCTGAGTAGCACTATTCTAGATGTCATGAATATGGCTAAAACTATCCCTTACTTTATAGAGTAGAGACTAATGTGGGAAGGAATGGCACAGAACAGCAACAATGCTAGTATTAGCCACGGTGGCTTGGCATCATTGTTTACCTTGACATATCATTCCAAGGAAAGTAAATGCACACTGTAAGAACATTTAAGTCTACTTCAATATTCATAAACACTGTATAAGGGAAATGACTCATGGTAATGCCATCAAAGTTTTATGTTTAAAATATAGTGAAGTTAAAGCTAAGTCCCAGAATAAAAAAATCCTTCACCTAACCACAATCACATATTTAAGTGAGAACTGTGAACTAGGTGCTCTACATAATTGAACAAAAGGGAAAGGGACTTTTTATGTTTTAGAACATTGTAGTGCAAATTATATCACAGATTATAAAGTATTCATCACAAGGAGGGAGCTTCTTCTGGTTTGGCCTGGACCTGTAGTGTTACAATAGTGCCTGAGAGAGAGGTGGTAAAGTTCCAGCCAGAGTACTAACAACCTGTCTGGACACGAAGGAGAGAAGAGGAAAGTGGGAAATGAAGGAGGAAAGGAGAAGCAGAGGGAGCAGGCTGTAAGTTCCCAGTGGGATTGCCATCAGGGAGCCCGACCCAAGAGTAAGAATGTGAGGTCTGGTTAGTAGAGTGGCTCAGTGGTAAAGTGATAGCTACATGACACCACCGACCCTCTAGTTTTAAAAATGTCAAAACTTCAGTTTTTTCTTTTTTTCTTTTTTTAAGACGGAGTTTTGCTCTTGTCACTCAGGCTGGAGTGCAATGGCGTGATCTCAGCTCACTGCAACCTCTGCCTACAGGGTTCAAGTGATTCTCCTGCCTCGGCCTCCTGAGTAGCTGGGATTACAAGCATGCACCACTACATCCAGCTAATTTTTGTATTTTTAGTAGAGACAGAGTTTCACCACTTTGGCCAGGCTGGTCTCAAACTCCTGACCTTAGGTGATCTGCTCACCTTGAACTCTCAAAGTGCTGGGATTACAGGCATGAGCCACCATGCCCGGCTCAGTTTGTTTCTTTATTTGAGGGCAGGAAGATCTCCTCCTATAATTTTCAAGTCAAGGAAAACTCTCTAATGTTTCTTTGCACTGCCAAAATTAACAATTCTGAAACATCAACACTGCCCTTATTTCCCCCATCTATGAGAAAACATATAGAGAAATAAGTCTGTTTTCCTAAAAGCAATGGCCTCAAATGGTTGTAAAAGAATGCAGTGGCCAGGATTGTTGGAAAATGAGTCCTGGTCACAAACAGAAAGTCCCCAATGTAACATTGTGGCTAAGTTCAGAAAAAACACCCACCAGTAACAAAGGACAGGCCTAGGGTATAAAAGCAAATGTCACTCTCACAGCCTGCTGCAACATTCACTGTAGTTTGGCAGTCTTTGTCAAAATGATAATTGTACTTGCTTTTCTTTTGGTTCAATGATTCCATTTCTAGAAACGTATCTTAGAGATATGTTGACGACTCAACAGAGTTATTCAATGCAGCACTGCTTATATTAGCAAAAGATTAGAAATCATCTAAATATCCACTGGTGGAGGTCTGGCAAATAAATTATGATCCACCTATTCAGTGCAGTGAATACTAAACAGTCTTTCAAAATAACAAAGCAGCTCTGTATAATGGTGGCACAATATCCAAAATCAATCAAGTTTAAAAAAGGCAGGTGCAGATCAGTGCATGTCATACAACAATGCATATAAAAGAAGTAGTAAACTATGTATCTGCAGGACTTGATATGCACAGACTACCTCTGGAAGGAGACCTAAGGAACTGTTAACAGGGACTGACTCTAAAAAGAGGACCATGTCTGGAGGACAGAGATGGGTCAGAAACTTACTCTGCCATTAACCTTTTTGAACATATTTGAATTTTTATTCATATGTATGTTTAAGGCATTTTTTAAAAAGCTACATACCAGCTCTATAATGGCAGTCAGAATCCTGATATCTAAATAGCAATATTAGAGAAAAATAAGTCAAGGAACTTAGCTTTGGCATCCAGTGCCCTGCCAAGAAAACCAAATGCCTATAGTGGATCAGCTTACAAGTTATTCTGGTAATTATCCTGTCAAGATATTTTAGTAGCTTGCAATTTACACTTACCTTGACAGTAGTTCACTTCAGTTGCCCAAAATGTAAAGTTAATTTTCTGCAGGTGACTTATGTAATAAGAGCATCAGTATATAAGATATTTAAGCAGGATTTAATTACCTGGCAGTTGGAAAGAATTTGAATTCTTTTCACTCTCCAAACTTTGTAAAGATAAAAAAAAAAAGTATTAAAATCTGCCAGGCAAGGTGATTAGGTAGAAAAAAACAGTCCGATAAAATATGCTGTGGACCAGGTGTAGTGGCTTATGCTTGTAATCCCAACACTTTGGGAGGCAGAGGCAGGAGGATTTATAGATGCCAGGAATTTGAGACCAGCCTGGGCAACACAGTGAGACAACCCCCATCTCTGCAAATTTTCTTTTTAAAAATTAGCCAGGTGTGGTGGCATGTGCCTGTAGTACTAGCTACTTGGAAGGCTAAGGTAGGAAGGTCCTTTGAGCCCAGGAATTCAAAATTGCAGCAAGCCATAATCGCACCACTGTACTCCAGCTTGGGTGACGAGCAAGACCCTATCTCAAAAAAAAAGTTGTGGTTTTGTACTATAAAAATACTTATTAATATTATTTCAAATATTTAGCATATGTCTACATGAGTATATTTTGCTTTTGAGTATCACTCTAAGATTTTCAATGCAAAGCATCATTTTTCTCCTGTTCAAAATGCTCTCTCTACTCCCTCCCTCTTCTAAATAATTGCATCCCAAAAGTTAGACAATTCAAGAGCTAATTACTTCCAATCAATATATAAATTAAAGTTTACAGGTTCATCTTAGAAATAACAACTGAGAAAGAACATTTATACTTGTTAAAAGCCTCACTTTTTGCCTGCACTATTGAATGTGCAATTTGTTCATCCTGAGAATTATGGTGAAGTTAAATACAAACAGTACTTTCTCAGTTAATTACAAATAAATCTTCTCTGTAATTTACATTTAGAATCCAGTTTTATACCATTTTATTCCCTTCCAGCTGAAGGAAAGATGTGCTAGCTTAAGATTGTCTTGCATGAGATATCTGATTTTAATAAAAAATTAAGGCAGTCACAAATTCACTTATGCCATTGAATAATAATTCTAGTCTCATTGGAGAGTTATCTAAAATGACCCAAATCAGCCACATTTCTGTGGGCATATAATTAACTCCTGCCCATATAAATGTAATGCAGATTCTCCTCCAGCTGAAACTGTCCTGGTCCTCTGCCCTTTCCTCTGAACCAGCAATAAACTACATCTATACTCACTAGTGAAAGTATAATTAAGCCATCTTTTTTTTCCAAGTCCATCTAAATATAACTGGCTATTCATTCAGAATAATATTTGAAAAATACTTTTCACTCATAGAAAAGCAAATGAGGAACAAATTAAAAAGTAAAAGATTATGTTTAGGAGTGAGGCTTTAAAGTTACATGCATCTTACAAAGAGAATTTGGAGTCACTGATACCCTACCAGCAGGTTCAAGTGAAGTCCCACATGCAGAGATCCTCAGTGAGGTCTGCATGGATCTCCAAGAAGTGATTTCAAAAGATGGGAGCAAGTGCCATCCTTGGGCCTGCCTTAAAGGTTCTACATCCCTTGAGCCTGGCCCATCTGGCTCAATATCAATTGTAGCAGAATAGATGAGTAAATAACTATTTATATACTTAGAACAGATGCAGCCCCTAAATATAAATATGGAAATCCTGGGCAACATAAGAAGTGCTTATAATAAACTGCTTAAGATAAGAAAGCAGAAAAAAACTGTATCTACAGTGCTTATAACTCTAGAGTAAGTTAAAATATTTATTATTTATTGAGCACATACTTTGTTCTCAGCACTTGACATAATCCTCTTAATAAACATGCAAAGAGGTTATCATTATTCCTTTTTTGTAGATAAGGAAACTAAGGATCCTCCAGGTTGAGTAACTTGACAGCTATAAAGCAGCTGAGCTGAGATTTAGTCCAAAATCTACCTGATCTCAAAGGACCCACAGGAAATGTTGAAAAATGAAAACAGTTTAAGGAGAAACTAGGTGGTAGGTGTATTATGGCATTAGGCAGAGTGGAAAGCATTCTTTACGCTCAGATAGGTTGAAATCCGACCTTTGCTATTTTCTAGATGTATCAGTTTCGTTGTTACTGAACCTCTCTTAATCTCTAAAACCACATTCAGCAGGTTCCACAGGACTGCTCCTGTACTTACTCCACCAAGCATCACCTGCAGGTTAAAGAATTTTAGACTTGCAAGTTACCTCTGAATTCACCTGGTTAAACTCCTTCATTTAAAAAAAATTATTTTACTTTAAGTTATGGGATACATGTGAGACTGTGCAGGTTTGTTACATAGGTGTATGTGTGTCATGGGGGCTTGCTGCACCTATCAACCCGTCACCTAAATTTTAAGGCCCGCATGCATTACGTATTTGTCCTGAAGTTCTCCCTCCCCTCTTTGCCCCCTCCACCCACAAGCCCCTGTGTCTGTTGTCCCCTTCCTGTGCCCATATGTTCTCATTGTTCAACTCCCACTTATGTAAACTCCCTCATTTTTAAGATTAGGAATCTTGAAATGAAAACAGCCCAGATACTAAGTTAGTGGCTAGTTAGTGCCAAAGCTAGGACTAGAATTTAGGCCTCCTAACTTCTTTCCACTGCATCAAGAGGCCTAGAGTTAGAAGAAGAGAACAGAGGAAAAGCAAAGGGAGATGTATTAACACAATCTCCTAACACAACCCCAGCAAACAACCTCAAGTCATCTGAAAGGTAAATATCTTTCGTATTATCTGGACAGATAAGGTTCCTCATCTTACTTCAAACACTTTAGTCATGAGGAATTAGTTGGTTTCTCAAAGTACAAGTATTACCTTAGGTCTAAGATAGAGGAAGACAAACTTCTGGAGCAACAAAAGCAAACTTAACATATATAGTTTTGCCCTGTGTCTCAGTTTTTCTGAATTCTATCTCTGGCATACACATGATACTATTTTTTATGTTTGTTCTATTTTCAAAAGAAAAAAGAGGGATGGGAAAGATGTTCTGGGATCAAATGCTAGATCCTTTTCTTGGAGCTACAACATGTACCGTCTTACATTAAACACTATAAACTTTAAAGAAAACTTGCTAAATTCTTCTTAGCCCAATTTTTACCTTACAATGAATTCTCCTCACTGGCCCATTGAGTGTGAAACAAATGCTCCACAGAATATACCTAGGGCTGAGGTTCTCAAAATGTAGTCCTGAGACCAGCAGCATCAGCATGACCTGGGAACTGGTTAGAAACATCAGCTCTCAGGTCAAAACCCAGACCTACTCAATGAGAAACTCTTGAATTGTTTCCCAACTTCTCCAGGGTTCCGATAAGAGCTAAAGGTTGATAACCACGAATGTAGACAAATCATCAAGGTGGTTTTATCATGAATTTTGGTTGTTTTTGGGGTTCTCTTAGGGATAGCGCTTTCAAACCGCTCCTTAAGACTGAGTAGAGCAAGGGAGCAGGAGATAGATAAACATGTACCAGGCTTCAGGGCAGATCACCTAGCTTGGCCTTATCGTATTTGTTTGTTTTATATATAAGGCTACAGACTAAGGCTTTATTTGAAAGAAATTTTCACAGCTTAAACAAAAGTTTGAAACTTACCGTTTAGAGATTTTAAGAGGCTTAGGAGGTGGATCAATTTTTGTGCCTGCTAAAGAGTAATAAATGCCCATTTATCAGTCATAGGGTCCTTTGGTGGCTTCGGGCTGGAATAGAAGGACCAGGAGCCCCAGAGCAACACAGAAATCGAGATTCCCACTGCATTACTCTTTATTTATCTTTCTCCTCTGCACTTGAAAATGTAAAATGCATATTAGCACTTGTCTGGAATATGGCTGACTAGAAAAGACATTTCAGGAACTGTGCTCCGATTTTCATTTCCAGACCTCCTTAAGATAAATTGAAGTCTTATCACGAAAGCCCCATTCTCAAGAAACAACAAAAAATGCAACATCTACAGATTCTATTAATAACACTGTTAAATTAATAGAATTAATTTTTTTTTGAGACAGGGTCTTGCTCTGTGACCAGGCTGGAGTGTGGTGGTGTGATCACGGCTCACTGCAGCCTTGATCTCCTGGGATCAAGCGATCCTCCTGCCTTAGCCTCCCAATTAGCTGGGACCACAGGTGTGCATCATCACATCTGGCTAATTTTTAAATTTTTTTGTAAAGATGCGATCTCACTATGTTGCCTAGGCTGCTCTTGAACTTCTGAGCTCAAGCAAATCTCCTGCCTCGTCCTCCGAAAAAGGTGAGATTCCAGGCATGAGCCAGTATGCTTGTCTTAAATATTTGAATGTTACATCTAAATCATTAGGATAATTCTTACCAATTGAGATGTGGTAATTTTAAAGAAAAAATAAGAATCATGTACAACTTTCTCATTCCCACCCTACTCTAATACTAATGCAATTTATGTATCAGATAGTGAGGACAAGGATATTTAGTCTCTGTCCCTTCCTGGACACTTAGACTACAGTCTCACATTTTGTGGTCAAAAATAAAACATATACTCATGATAAAATTTTATTTTAATATAGGAAATAAGAAAAGTAAAGAAAAATTATCAATAATCATATTTCCAATTAAAAACTTATATATTCTTAAAGATACTGTTCCAGGGAAATATCTATATATTGATAGATATAGAAATACAGCTCTACATTTATGTGTGTGGATCTCTCTATGTAATGTATTTATTTCTCAAATGACATGTCTATGTATCTGTCTCTGTATAACTTCCCCCAGTGGAACCTTGATGAACATACTGTTTTATAACTAGTATACTCCATGTAGCAAAAAAATCATAAAAACCTTTCCATGTTAAGAAATATGGTTCTGCATATGAATATGCTGTACCTATACAATGGATTCCTTGTGGATATCCCTTATGGATTTTGATATCCATTTGACATCATATTATGCTCTATCTCTACAGTGGATACAATGAATACTCACAAGGTTTTATCATGAATATTGGTTGTTTTGGGAGTTCTTTTAGGGGTAGTGCCCACATAATATGATTTTAAAATCTATTTAATTGATCATTTAATTAAATCATTTATTTAATTTCCATAATTTATTTCTTCTAAAAATGCTGTGATAAACATTCTTGAACACTTGTTGGATCAATTTCTTAGGTTAAATTACTAGAGTTAGAGTTCACTGGTCAAAAAATTATTCTTGGCTGGGCATGGTGGTCAAGCCTGTGATTCCAGGGCTTTGGAAGGCTGAGGTTTAAATATTTAACATTATACATCTGCATAACGAATTATATGCAACTATTAAAAAGAATAAGGTCCCAACTTTTGTGTATGCTTAAAAGTGTTCATTTATACAATGTTAGAGAGCTGGGTGTGCTGGCGCACACCTGCAGTCTCATCTACTCAGGAGGCTGAAGCAGAAGGATTGCTTGACTCCGGGAATTTGAGGCTGTAGTGTGCTATGATGATACCTACGAATAGCTCCTGCATTCCAGCCTGGACAAGAAGATACCCCTTCTCTTACAAAAAAGGAGGGGTGGGCAGGTGGCCAAAGAACAGGGCAGCTATCTATGCATTGATATGGAAACATTTCTAATAATACTTATTATGTAAAAAATGCAAGGTACAGAGTGTGTGCAGTATATTCTACATACACATATATCTCTACATGAATGCATGTATATGTATACACAGACTCATGTTCATGGACAACCATTAAAGAAGTCCATAAGAAACAGGTAATGGTAGACGCCCTCGGAGGGTTAGATGGAGTGGCTAGAAAACAAAATAGCATGAGAGGAGAGAAATATACTTTTCATTTTAAATAATTTTTAATTCTGGAATTTTGTACCACGTACATATATTACTTCTTGAATAATAAACAGGTAAAATTGATATCCCATTTTATTTTACATTTTTTGACAATTAAATTGTCAAAAATAATGACAATTATTTCTGTCAATAATTTTTTTATTTACCTATTGGATTTACACATTGGTCATTGCTGTTTTTTACTGTGTGAATTGTCTTTTTATGCTTCTGCCTAATATATACCTTTCCAAAATGCCTACAATTGTTTTAAAATCTACAGGTATTTTAGGAAAACTCCCATATTTCATAAAGCAGAGTTGCTTGATACTAAGCTACCAGTGGTCATGCTTTCATCTGGGGAAATGCTGTTATGGCTTTAACCATTGTTGCCTAAGAGGTCAGTGATTTCCCTGTGCACCAGTGCAGCAAGGGAGGTCCACTAAGGCACCAAACAGTTTCCACATTGAAAAGCCACAACCATGACAAAGTTTGGAAAGAATTTTTCATATTGGAGTTCTAAAAGCCAATGACATTAATGTGCATTTTTCTAGATTTATTATGCACATGTGTAAGGGACAATATTAAAATGTCTTACAAGGCGAGGCACAGTGGCTCACTCCTGTAATCCCAGCACTCTGGGAGGCCAAGGTGGACAGATTGCTTGAGGTCAGGAGTTTGAGAGCAGCCTGGACAACATGGTGAAACCCTGTCTCTATGAAAAATACAAAAATAAGCCAGGCATGGTGGCCCACCCCTGTAGTCCCAGCTACTCAGGAGGCTGAGGTGGGAGGATCATTTGAGTCCAGGAGGTCAAAGCTGCATTGAGCTGAGATGGCACCATTGCACTCCAGCCTGGGTGACAGAGTGAGACCCTGTCTCAAAAAAAATAAAAGTCATACAAAAGTGAAAATAAGAAATAATTTTCCTAGTGTCACTTATAAAGGATATGAGACTTAAATACTACAGAATGTAGAAGGTGACTGCATGCTGTTTGCGGTCGTTTCCTTCCTCATATATTTTTTGGAGGTACAGAATCTAAAGTTACATGTTGGATTTGTGTAAGGCCTTCTTCTTTCTTCCCTTCTATTTGATAGAGGCTTCAGGTATTATCTCAGTTTTCAAATACAGCAGCACAAACTCGAATCTAATGAACTCCGTTTAAACAGACATATGTTCATCTTTCCAAGCAGTGGGAGACCCCAACTTAGCAGCACATTTCTGCTGTTCTGCCAAGCTCCAGCCATGTGAAATTTATTTATCCATTTAAGCCTTGGTTTGGGCAGGTGAAAAAAGGATTAAAAATATTCATCTCAGGTATATTGTGAAGATTAAAGAAATAATGTATGTAAAGCTTTTAGTGCAGTGCCTGGAACGTAGAAAGCACCTACCAAGTGGCAAAATCCTAATTATCATCATTATCAAGAAGATGAGTACAAAAAAGTAGTCATTTAGCAAGGTGAAAGCAGAACAGACAGAAAACATATCACCACATTATGGGTAAAAAGGGTCTTAATTATTTCCTGACAAGTTATAGACAAAACCAAACAAAAAACACCTAATGAGTTTCCATGCTGCATTAAGCAGCGCCACACCGCAGAGCTCCTCTTCGTCTCTCCCAGAACATCACAAAAGGCACAACCAACCAGAGAATAATGCATACTTGCAGGAGAACTGAACAATTAAGGGTATGTGCCTAACAGAAATGAATTAATTGGAAAACAGTTTGGCAGTTCCTAAGAATGTTAAACAGAATTACCATGTGATCCAGCAATGACACTCCTAGGTATACATATATCCAAGAACACATATCTGCTAATAGGCATGAGGTTTCTTTTGAGGGTGATGGGAATATTCTTTTTTGTTGTTTTTTGAGACAGAGTCTTGCTCTGCCACCGAGGCTGGAGTGCAGTGGTACTATCATAGCTCACTTCAGCCTTCAACTCCTAGGCTCAAGGGATCCTCTCACTTTGGCCTCCTGAGTAGCTGAGACTATAGGTGCATGCCACAACACCTAGCTAATTTTTCACCTTTTTTTTTTTTTCTGTAGAGACAGGTCTCGTTATGTGCCTAGGCTGGTCTCAAACTCCTGGACTCAAGCAATTCCCCCACCTCAAGATCCCAAAATGCTGGGATTACAGGTATAAGCCACCATATCCAGTTGTGATGGGAATAGTCTGAAATTTGATAATGGTGGTGGCTGCATAATATGATAAATATATATTAAAAAACCACCGAATTGTATACTTTCAAATGGTGAAATATGCTATATGATTATATCTCAAATGAAATAAGAAGAAACAAATTCATTCATTGTGTCAAAGTTTATCCATATTTAAGATTAGGCAAAGTAATTTAGAAGAATAATTTTATGTTATCCATAGAAGAAAAAAAGCAAGTGCAACAACAACTATTATTAAACAGTTAAAAGGAAAAAAGAAACCTGACAGCACCACTTGCCACTTACAAAAATTTCTGTTATATGAAGATTATACCAAACAACTCAGGACAAACATTTTTGCTTTATCCCTTGAGCAACTTTATAAAGCTTTTTAGTTTACTTCAAGGGATAACACTTCAAGCAGGGATCATCTCTATGAAATAAATTTTAATATACAAACTTGATAGTAATTATTCTTCTCTCAAAGACATTATATTACAGATTCCCAAAACTGAAGTTTGGAACCAAAACTAAGAATGCACATGACAGCAGGCCCAGAGGTGTACCTTCCACTGCACACCAATGTGCTTATAAATAGGGGGAAGAATTATTCTATTTTATAAATGTAAGGGACATACTTGTCTATTTTTCCATGGGTCTCTTAAATCAGGCCTGTCATTAAGCCTATTAACCCAGTTTTTTCGTACCAATGATAGTACTCCAGGAGGACAGCAGCACAACTATCTTCTGTTTTTTCTCCTACATTGACTTTTCTTCCTTCGTAACTGCCTTTCTGGGGCTATATCAGGCAGGTAGCTCTTTTTGCTATTTGGAATCAAAGGATTCTAAGCACTAAAGTTAAATATAGTATATTCAAGCTTCTAAAATACTCACTGACTTTACATTATAAATCAGTAATGTGAACTTTATAAAGGTTTACCATTAGTGGAGATTCTGCAAAATAGTTTTATTTATTTATTTAATTTTTATTTTTTGAGATGGAGTCTCACTCTGTCACCCAGGCTGGAGTGGAGTGGCATGATATTGGCTCACTGCAACCTCCGCCTCCTAGGTTCAAGCAATTCTCCTGCCTCAGCCTCCCTGAGTAGCTGGGACTACATGTGCGTGCCACCATGGCTGGCTAATTTTTGTATTTTTTAGTAGAGACAGGGTTTTGCCATGTTGGCCAGGCTGGTCCCGAACTCCTGACCTCAAGTGATCTACCTGCCTTGGCCTCCCCAAGTGCTGGGATTATAGGCGTGAGCCACTGCACCTGGCTTCTGCAAAATAATTTTAAATATGCCTTTTACCCTTCACTGGATTTTCCTGGAGTAATTATTTCAGCAAACTTCCCTTGACTTATTGCTCAAAGAAAATAAAACTCTTTAATTTCACAACATTACTACTAACTGGTCAGAGAAATAACATATTAATGGTCCATCCTCTGTTATTTACACATATTGAGACTTTCCTAGGCAGTATAATTCTAATGAGGCATCGATTATTTTTTTTTTTTTAAGAATGAAAGAGAGAAAGAGGAAGAGGTTTTAGAAAACGAGAGAAAAGGAGAAAGAAACAGCAAAAGAAAGAAAAAAAGAAAGAGAAAGAGGAAGAGATTTTAGAAAAAGAGAGAAAAGGAGAAAGAAACAGCAAAAGAAAGAAAAAAGAATGAAAGAGAAAGAAAGAGGAAGAGATTTTAGAAAAAGAGAGAAAAGGAGAAAGAAACAGCAAAAGAAAGAAAAAAAAAAGAATGAAAGAGAGAAAGAAAGAGGAAGAGAAAGAGGGAGAGAGAATGGGATTCTTGTTTTATTGCCCAGGCTAGAATACAGTCTAAAAA